>JBBPBX010028728.1:19198-34356 GCA_038048925.1 Garcialebias charrua | reverse complement strand
CGACAGCCGGGGGGGGGGTGCGGGACTCCCGGCGAAGCGCGTGAAGCCACATCTTCCTTCTTTTAGTCGGGACTATGCTTGACATTACTGCCAACGGTCGCGGTGGGGAAATAAGATTTTTATCGTGTTTATAATTGTTCGGGAACCGGGTGGTGGGGACTGAACCTTCACCCAGGCAGGAGCCACTAAGTCCTGGCTACACCTGATCCACGTAAGCCCTGGAGGTCCAGAACCAGAACCGGCTGGACCCAGCCAGGAGCCACTGGCTACAGATGAACCGTGCGCGCGGCGGGGCTGACTAGCAGCTGACTAGCAGCAGCTAGCTAGTTCGACGAGACCTGTTGTCCTTCGTGCGCTGCCTGTGCTGAAGTTTCAACCTGCGACATGCAAAGAGATTCTTCCTTCGACCCCACTGAAGAACTGGTGAGTAAAATGTCAAAACCTGCCGCTCGTAAAAAGTTTTGGCATGGTTGTGTCGGCCTTGCTGTTTGGTTGTGTCGGCCAAAAAAAAAAGCAATCCTGTAAACAATGTATATGGGCGTGCGGTTTTCCTCCTCTCAGGCATTTTGACCAGTGGTTGTTCACTATTTTCACAATTGTTGAGTTGTTTCACTATTTTAAGAAACCAAGCTTCTACATTACTACTCGCCATCATTAAAGCTAACTTCCCGGCTCCTTCCGGCTCCTTCCTACTAATCCCCCCGAGATCCGGTTTCAAATCGGCGCGGCTTTTTGCCGTCCGATCAGAACACTCGTTTCAGGGGAGCTTTGCGCGATGACGTCAACTGGTAAAAGGTCTATTGACGACGACAACAGACAATCATAAAGGATGCGCACGAATTGAAAAATAAACTAAAAATAACCATGCTGAGTGAGCAATCTTTTTCCATTTTTATATGTTTTCCCCATATTTCCCCCACTTATTGGAGCTCATTTTAGCGTGGTCTTGTCACTCTAGACGAAGAATAAAGAACAATGAATAACAAGCCCAAATAAGCGACTTTACGTTCATAGTAAGCCCAAGTAACCACAATAAACGACTACAGAAAATAAAAAGCCCAAAGTAGCTTGTAATAATCTGACTTGGCAACTATGCTCACAGACACCTGTTATTATCTGAGGGGAACAGAAAAGTAACATTCATGAAACAAAAACAGCTTTATCCTGATCATCCAGAGAGATTCACTTCATGTTATCAGATTCTGAGTAAGGAGAGTCTGACATTGTTACTGCGAGGTGAAGTTGAGAGGAACTGATGTTTTTATAGCAGTCGCATAGTATGTTGATAAAACACGGAATATATTTGGATTTAATGCAAAATATATGGGTAGTAGAGAAAGTATTACCGGTATACTGCATTGAATACAATTATTGACTATTTAAACTTTTATGATAAGCTTGTTAATTTGAATTAACAACCATAATTAGATCAAAATTAAGTTTAGACATTTTTTGGATAACAAGTCTTAAACAAAATTAGCGGAAATTTATTTTTAGACTTACCAGTAAATTCTGTCTTTTAGAAGTTTAACTAAATTGATAAAACTTTAACACTTATAAAGAATAAATAAGTATTCTTGTCGAATAAAATTTTGACTAGATTGTAAGTTGAAACGCTCAGTTTAAATTCATCATTTTAAAACGATTTTTGCATACATTGAAAATGTTTTATAGATTTTAAAAAGCTGTTTCACAGTCAAGTAGATTTTAAGAGCTGTTTCCTTTTAGGAGTGATATAATGTAGATACCCGTTGATGTTAAATAAGATGTTATTAATATCTTTGATTTAAATAGGTTAAAGAACACACTGTTCCCAATAATAAAAATGCTTTATTAGAAGTAACTTTTCAGCAAGTAGGTTAAATACGCACAAGAATCCAGCCAACTCACCAGGAGTAAAAGACACATTTTACTGTTAAAACCTAATTTTGATATTGATTTGCATAAATTATGACCATTAAAGGCAAAAAGAGGTCTGGTAAATTTGAAAGGGAATTAGAATAACATATCGTTTGACCATGTAATGCAAAAGCTTTGACAGCTGTAATAAGGGTTGTTTTTATTCAAACAGATTGGGTTTGTGTATATAATAATAATAATTTGGACTATTAAACCGGGAAGTACTCACAGACACGCCTTGACTGAATACACATTTTAATTTTAATCAATACTTTTCTATTTGAATCTCAGTTTGTAATAAGTGGGAATTAGACTTTAAACATTGAAAGCTTGAAACCACAGGGCAAAATCACCCAGCCCATGCTTTGACTTTTGATAAGTGAACCACTGAAAAGTGGTAAGTGAGGACTTAACAATTTCAATAAATTGACATAATATGAGAACATCTCACGGTGCTGTTTTAACATAAAAACTTAAAAACAATGCATGATATTTTCTGAAATATAATTGGGCTACAATATTTCAGGTTTCAGGTTAAATTGACGATTTTACTCATACGTAAATTAATGATTTTAGATCTGTTATGCAGATCAGATTAAAAGGATGCCTCTGTTGAAAATTCACTTTTATGTAGATGAACATTTTAAAATTCCATTGTGCAAACCAGAATTACAGAAGTGGCTCTATTCAAGGTAAATGCTTATAGAAATAACATGATTACTTTGAACCTGGTTTGTTAAGGATTTTTACATTTTTCTATTTTCTCATTTTTTTTTTTTTAGAAGCAGCCTCACGTGTTTGTGGAGCGGAAAGCGTAAGTCTGAATCTCACGACACTTTGCAGAACACATAGTTATAGTTCATGCATTTAGGCATTTAGGACCATGTCTAAAACACATGCAGCGTCTGAATTTTTTGAATTACAGCTACTGTGGTTATTGATTGGATCGGATCAGATTTAATATTAAGGGCATGTCCAGAACCTGGCTCACGCTGACTTCACCGAGAACACCAAGGCTGGACTCCCAGGCTGCCCTGCTCAAAATAAACATTCGAGGGGCTTAAAAAACAATGGCACTGACCGAGGACGGTGCACTGGACTTTTATCCAAGCAAAAAGTCTGTCCACAAAGACTGTCCACAAAGCTCTCCCCAAAGAAGAAAAAATGAACTTTGACAAAAAGCTCTCCCCAAAGAAGAAAAAATGAACTTTGACAAAAAGCTCTCCCCAAGAAGAAAAAGACCCGCACAAAAAGCTCTCCCCAAGAAGAAAAGGACTTATTCCACACACAAAAAACTCTTCCCCCCCAGATGAAATGGACTTGTGCCCAACAATTTATGCCACAAACAAATCCCCAAGGAAAAGAAAGAACTTGTTCTGAAAACTGGACACTCCCTCCCCTGGGCAGACGCTGAACTTACCCCCCACACAAGAAGAAGATGGATGCTGTGAAGAAGAATGTTTGATCTATTTCATTTTTTAAGTTCAAACCGGTTGTTTTTACTTTCCTGGGCAATAGTTGATATCAAAGAAGTTTCAAACTTATTTTATTTTTGTGCCCATAAAGGGCTATTTTGTTGTGTGTTTGAGAATTATTTCCCACATCTTTGAAAGTGTATAAGTTCTATTTAATTGTTTAACACAACAAATTAGATTGGTTCTTTTTATTTGGTTAAAAGAAATTAGATTGGTTCTTTTTGGTTAAAAACAAATTAGATTGGTTCTTTTTTGGTTAAGACAAATTAGATTGGTTCTTTTTATTTTAAAACAAATTAAATAGCTTATTTCTTTTATTTGTTTAACACAAATAGATTAGTTCTTTATATATGTTTCTTCTCAAAAGTTCTATTTCTTTGGAAAAACTTGGTTTTTGTGGGTAAATAGACTGATCCCTGCTAAATATATTATTCCTTTTAAAACTTTTGACATAAGCCATGAAGTGAGACCATACTCACTGCAAAATTCTCCTCAAATCTTTATTTCTCTCAAACATTGAAATAAGTCATGAAATATGACAATCAACAGAGTTCTCCAAAACTTTATAATCTCTCAAACCATCCTAAAAAGGTGATCCTGAGTTGTCAGGGCGTTACTGTGGAGGCACGGGACGGTGGTGTGAGTTTTTGCCTCTAATTAGAAATTCGGCCTCAGGGGTTGTTTTCCGCACCGCTCACATAATTGATAATGATCAGTTTATATATGATAAAGAGGATGAAATGATGGAGATGTTCAATATTTATCATCTAAAACTAATTACTCTGACCCAATAATTATAACCCAGCTCACTTATATCAAATATTCTCTGTTCCCTTTAAACACTTATATTTGATAGTACAAACATGTTTGTTTGCTTTTCTTTATGATACAGAAAAGACAGTCTTCTAGCCTTGACAATGTTTGGATTAGATGTTCTTGTTGGATCAGAACCATGACTTGTTTGTTTTATCTGTAAGACGTCAGAACTTGTCAACTCCACCTCCTTCTTGTTTAAATAGCTTGTCATGTCCAGTACAATTCGGAATTGTGCTGGACAATGTTTTTGAGACCAAACTAAGTTTCTAAAGACATTAAAAGCCCTTCCCCCTTGCAAGGTTTGTTTGTCTGTTTTTAACACTGTTCTCTTGTTTATCTTGTGTGGTTTTTATTAAGGTAACAGGGGTTTAAAGCTCCACTGACATGTTCTTTTAACTTTTCAAAAAATGGCACAACATATATAAATATTAAGATAGACCTCTGACCGTTTTTGCTAAAATAATGTTCAATGAATGAAAATTTCTCTCAAAATAGTTTAAAATTAGCGCCGTTTTTTTAGACCGTAAATCCGGATCTTCCGGTCACGTGTCAGCATTCCTGTTTGTGACGTCACGTCCGATACTGAACTCTGCTCAAACGACAAAAATATAGACGCATCCGTCGAATTTAGCCATTTAAAACTACATTATAGCGAAGCCAAATCGCTATAATGTAGTTTTAAATGGCTAAATTCGACGGATGCGTCTATATTTTTGTCGTTTGAGCAGAGTTCAGTATCGGACGTGACGTCACAAACAGGAATGCTGACACGTGACCGGAAGATCCGGATTTACGGTCTAAAAAAACGGCGCTAATTTTAAACTATTTTGAGAGAAATTTTCATTCATTTAACATTATTTTAGCAAAAACGGTCAGAGGTCTATCTTAATATTTATATATGTTGTGCCATTTTTTGAAAAGTTAAAAGAACATGTCAGTGGAGCTTTAAAATCCCCATCATATCATTTCCATAAGATTATCAACTATTATTGACATTTCATTATTTAGTTTACATTTTAATTCATTTTTAACATATAAAGCGACACCACCGCCTCTCTTATTATTTCTGTTCATGTGAAATAATTCATACCCTTCAATGTGAATATTACTTGTGTTATCGTCATTGAGCCATGTCTCTGACAGTGCTATTATCGTAAAAGTTCTATTTAACTGTTTTAAGTAATCTGTTATGTTGGATATATTTGCATTTATACTTCTGCTGTTAAAGTGAATAATAGAGAGAACTCCATTTGTTATATTGATGTCATTAAATTGCTCTTCATTGTAGTATTCGCTATCTTTTATTACTGGAAAAAAGTTAGCATCAATAACATCATTAACATTATATATTTTAGGTTCTGAGTCTTCGTATGTTGTCATGTTTTAATGTATTTGATGTATTTGTTCATTTCAGTTGTTTCATTGATTTGTACTTTGTCCTCCTCTGTGCTCCTCTAGATCCTTCAGTTCTTTTATCATTTTAGGGTTAGCCCCTACATGTGTTTTGATAAAGATGTTTCCATTTCTTGTCCATGTTGATGCTATTTTGTGTTGGCTTTTTAGCCACCTTGCTTCCTTTGCAATTCTTCCATTTTTTTTGTTAGATGTTCATTTATGTACACTTTTGTTCCCTTCAGTAGCTTTGATTGACTAATTACATAGTTTCTAAACTTCCTGCTAACGAACTCGACAACTACCGACGGTTTGGTATTTGGTGATTTACTGGGCAGGGTGTAACAGAACGAAATGTCCTCATATTTTATGTCATAGTAATTGTCCCATAAAAAATTAACTACAGTCTCCTCCAGAGTCTCTAGTTCTTCCTGTGGTGCATCCTCAGTTGGGTCAGTGTTAGTGAGAGCTTGTTTAAATGTCCGACACTTACTAACATCAAGTCCTGTGATCACCACGTTGTTCTTTTTTGTGTATTTTTCCATGTCTTCTATTTTTTTTTCCAGTTCAGCTATTTTATTGTCTTTGCTGGTTATCAGATCTTTCAGTTGTCTTATTTCATCAACCAGATTGGCCTGTGAATCAATTTTTTCTGATAATTTTGATAGTTTTTCATTTATACTGTTTAGTGATTTTTTAAAGTCTTCCATTTCTGCTGAGTTGTTTTCCGCCGACTCTGGTGACTTTTGACCACCTTTTTTTGACTCAGGTGATTTTTGTCCACCTCTTTTCGGCATTACTTACAGAGTTTGTAGTCTAGTGGTAGCAGGTCTCTGGTTGATGGTTTGTTTACTGAACCACGTGGCTCTTCCACGAGGCTCACAGGCCTAATGATGGTGGCTGTGGCCCAGTGCCCAGATCAGCAGTTAGTTCAGAACTCACGGTCTCAGCAGCCTGCAGCAGTCCCCTGGCTCGCCCACGGCGCACGGCTCAGATCGAAGCCTCAGGTGGTGTCCACTGTTCACGGCGCTCGGATCAGCTCGAAGCCCCAGGTGGCGTCCACGGCTCACGGCTCTCGGATCAGCTCGAAGCCCCAGGTGGCGTCCACGGTTCACGGCTCTCGGATCAGCTCGAAGCCCCAGTTGGCGTCCACGGTTCACGGCGCTCGGATCAGCTCGAAGCCCCAGGTGGCGTCCACGGTTCACGGCGCTCGGATCAGCTCGAAGCCCCAGGTGGCGTCCACGGCTCACGGCGCTCGGATCAGCTCGAAGCCCCAGGTGGCGTCCACGGTTCACGGCGCTCGGATCAGCTCGAAGCCCCAGGTGGCGTCCACGGTTCACGGCGCTCGGATCAGCTCGAAGCCCCAGGTGGCGTCCACGGTTCACGGCGCTCGGATCAGCTCGAAGCCCCAGGTGGCGTCCACGGTTCACGGCGCTCGGATCAGCTCGAAGCCCCAGGTGGCGTCCACGGTTCACGGCGCTCGGATCAGCTCGAAGCCCCAGGTGGCGTCCACGGTTCACGGCGCTCGGATCAGCTCGAAGCCCCAGGTGGCGTCCACGGCTCACGGCGCTCGGATCAGCTCGAAGCCCCAGGTGGCGTCCACGGTTCACGGCGCTCGGATCAGCTTGAAGCCGTGGCGTCCACGGTTCACGGCCCACTCGTGGCTCTCGGATCAGCTCGAAGCCCCAGGTTGCGTTCACGGCCCCCTCGTTGCGCTCGGCTCAGCTCGAAGCCCGAGGTGGCGTTCACGGCTTTCGGCTCTCACGCCAGCCTGTAGCAACAGTCCCAACTCCGTGGTGTTTTTCCGCATTAGCCTTTATCAGCAGCACATGGCTAGCGTTAGCTTGTAGTCTGAAGCCACCACTCCCAGCTTTGTTGTTTTCTTTCGCTGCAACAAAGCACCTCCAGCGTGCCGGCCCGCGTTTCTTCGTAACAACCAGCGTATTTTTCCGGTTTATTTGTTAACGAAGCCCGCAGCTCCGCAGCTACGGCACCCGGTTACGGTGACCCAGCTCGGTTAGCTTTGATTAGCCCGGTAGCTACGCTTGGCTAACTCTCGGCAAAAACTCACGGACATGTTGGCTTGTAGATTCATAATTCTGGATCGCATGCTCCAGTCCAAGTTCCGCAGCTTTTTCAGAGCTCCTCTCTGCACATCCAGCGCTAAAAACTGCGAGTACAAGCTCTCCAAATATTCCTTTCGGAGGTAGTACTGGCAGGAGCCCGACTACAAACGTCCTCTCTGCTCAGCCGCCATCTTGAAACCTACTTGAAAAGTGAACAGTGAAGAAGAAGAAGAAGACGCCCTCACCCTGTCCTCCGCCATGTGGTTCTCCAACTGATTTAGTTTGACAACGACAAGTTGCAACCACTTGCAACCACTCCCTGTTGAATGAAATGGGAAGAATGCTGACCAACCGCTCAAGATGATCAAAACTAGGATTGGTTTCATGACAGAATGTTTCAGTAACAGAAACTTCTTTTAGTCAAAAACAACTCCATATAAGGAAGCTGCAAACTGTTGCTGGACAAGAAATGAATTAAAGCTGCTATATGTAACTTTTCTAACAATATATTTTAACATATTTCTTCACTCTGTCACTAGATTGATGTTAGAGAGGTAATCTCTGAAAAAAACTAAAAAAAATATTGTCCCCTTGCTTCTCCAGGTGGTAAATAAGCATTTCTAAAAAGAAAAAGTGACCCGCCATTTTCCAGCCAATAAAAACAAAGTTTGTAACCAGCCAATAAAAACCGAGCTTGAATTTGAATCAGCCAATAAAAACAGAGCTTGAATTTGAATTTCAACAGACCACAAGGGGGCAGAGCCATATATGGCTCTGAGGGGGAGGGATCAGAATGCTTTGCTTGTTGAAATTTTTTCTAAGTGCTGATGTTCTACAGAAACTGCAGACTTCACCTTTAAGTGATGTGTGCTAGAATAACGTGTTTTGTAACATTTCTGGGTGTAGTCTTTAAGTATAAATACTCTGTGTGCTTGGTTAGCGTCTCCTTCGAGCTGGAAGCTTAATAAATTATTGTATTATCTGGTTTAGGATAGTCTTTCCTCCACACATGCAACGAACTTGAGAGGACTTGAGTGCTGAGTAAATTGTGTCCTCAACAAGAGTAAGTTAGTTCACTCTGTTAGCATCTGTAGATGTTAGCGTCTGTAGCTGTTAGCGTCTGTAGCTGTTAGCAGCTGTAGCTGTTAGCAGCTGTAGCTGTTAGCGTCTGTAGCTGTTAGCATCTGTAGCTGTTAGCGTCTATAGCTGTTAGCATCTGTAGCTGTTAGCGTCTGTAGCTGTTAGCGTCTGTAGCTGCTAGCAGCTGTAGCTGTTAGCGTCTGTAGCTGTTAGCATCTGTAGCTGTTAGCATCTATAGCTATTAGCATCTGTAGCTGTTAGCGTCTGTAGCTGTTAGCGTCTGTAGCTGTTAGCGTCTGTAGCTGTTAGCATCTGTAGCTGTTAGCGTCTGTAGCTGTTAGCATGTGTAGCTGTTAGCATGTGTAACTGTTGGCATGTGTAGCTGTTAGCAGCTACGTCTTTTTGTCGCGTGCTTGGATAATCTAGTCTCGTGACTGTGTGTGTGTTTTTCTGTGTACCATACCATACCATACCATACTATTTATAAACCCGAAGGACGCGGGTTCGCGCCCCGGCCCTAGCCACTACCCACCTTGGGGTGTCTATGAGTGCACACCTATTTCTCCAGCTCCCCGAGCGCTGACTACGGCTGCTCACTGCACCACCTGGTGGTGGTTGGGTTAAATGCAGAGACCAATTTCGTCTGTCAAGTATGGGAAACATACACAGATGACAAAAATGTGCAATTTATTTATTTATTATAAAGCACTTTTAACAGGAACAAGTCCACACCAAAGTGCTGAACAAACAAACACGCAACAGGCAACACAGACAATGAAGTACAACACGAAAAACATAAAAACATTGCAGATCATAAGTAAAACGATCAAATATAAATCAGCTGGCATTGAAAGCAATGGAGTAGTAGTGAGTTTTTAACCGGGATTTGAAAACTGAGAGGGAGGGGGCCTGTTTGATGAGCAGCGGTAACTCGTTCCAGAGTCTTGGGCCTGCTACAGAGAACGCCCTGTCACCCCTGCGCTTAAGGCGAGTTTCTGGAACTCTTAAGAGTACCCGGTCCTCTGACCTCAAAGCACGTGGAGGGACATATGGGTGTATCAGATCCGAGAGATAGGCGGGGGCGAGACTGTTCAGCGATTTGTAGACATACATGAGAATTTTGAATTGGATTCGAAGATGAACCGGTAGCCAGTGCAGGGAGGCCAAGACTGGTGTACAGGTAGTCCCCGACTTACGAGCGCTCTTACTTACGAGGTCCCGGACTTATGAGTATGCATCTCATAATTTTATTTTTTATTTTTTTAAATAAATGAATACATGTACAGTACTGGACAGTCACCAAGCACTTAGCCTATCCTAACACAGTTTTTAAAGATGAAGGAATGAGTTGAATTGTCTCCCTTTCACAGAAAGTGAAAGTAGCTCCCTTTATGTGAATGGAGCCTGCAGGGAGGAGGGACACAATTCAACTGACTCCTTAACTGTGTTAGGATAGGCTAAGTGCTTGGTGACTGTACAGTACTGTACATTTATCTATTTATAAATAAAAAACAATAAAAAAATAAAAATACTGTATATACAGTACTGTATATTTTTAATAAATAGATAAATGTACAGTACTGTACAGTCACCAAGCACTTAGCCTATCCTAACACAGTTTTTAAAGATGAAGGAGTCAGTTGAATTGTCTCCCTCCTCCCTGCAGGCTCCATTCCCATAAAGGGAGCTTGCTCCTTTATGTGAAAGGGAGACAATTCAACTCATTCCTTCATTTTTAAAAACTGTGTTAGGATAGGCTAAGTGCTTGGTGACTGTTCAGTACTGTACATGTATTCATTTATAAAATGTGATCCTACTTACGAATTTTTGACATACGAGCGCCCCCTAGGGACGGAACTCGCTCGTAAGTCGGGACTACCTGTAATGTGCTCTCTTTTGCGTGTGCTGGTTAAAAATCGGGCAGCTGCGTTCTGAACCAGTTGTAATTGTGCAATGGTGGCTTGACTGACGCCAAGCAGAAGTGAATTGCAGTAATCAAGCCTAGATGTAATGAATGCGTGAATTACTGTCTCCAGATTGTTTTTTGATAATATGGGCTTCAGCTTATGCCTGCTACCCACTGCCCCCGGCGTCGGGCGGCTGAAGCGGCCGGTTTACATTCAAAGTCTATTGAGGAGACGCGTCGAGTCACGGAGAACCAGGAAGCGGCGCAATTCAAGTGATCGAAGCGGCGCGGCGGCAGCCTGCACACGCACGCGCGCGTCGGGGTCGAACTGCCAACGCCATAAAATTCCATCTCTGGCTGCTCGACGCGTCCAGCAAACAGTGGGGAGAGCCTCTGCTATCTGATTACACAACCACAACGGGACTTTTTTTTTTACTTTTTAAACTTACCGGATCCAGCCTCCATGAATTGGACCCAAACTCCGGTAAGAAACGTGGCATTTTTACAGTTGCTGCTGACAGGCTGCTGTCCTCTCCAGTGTAGATCACCCCAAACATAAAAAAAAAGTTTTAATCTCATCGAAGACCGTCGGAGGTGCAGTTAACACAACAAATGAACCCGGAAAACGAGCTACCCCCCTCCCTCTGCTACCCCCTAGTGTACGTCATCAGACGGTCTCTCAGTGGCTCAGTGGGACCCTGACACGCGGCCAAAAGGGGACGGCAGGCGCGTTTCGAGTTGTGCAGTGGGTAGCCGGCATTAGACAGACGCCTCAGCTGGAAAAAAAAGGATTTGACGATCATGTTTACATGACTGTTGAGTTTCATGGAAGGATCCATTATCACTCCCAGATTTGTGACTTTTTGTTTTTCGGACAGGGGTAGAGCAGAAAGGTCAATGCCGTGGTTCGAGGTTGTGTCATTGGGAAGGAACAATATGGCTTCAGGAGCCGGAGCTTCATGTCAGACCTCCACCAACCACATGTTTGTTCTCTAACAGGTATGGTTGTAATTTCTAGTAAAATTGTTCAATATTATACTTCGGTCCAGCAGCCTCCACTTCAAAAAGTCAGCGCTCACGCGGTTCGGTTGTGCACGCGCTTGCGAGGTTCTTTCAAAATAAAAGCTGATCTGTGTCTCCTGTTGGTACAAACTCTGTACATAAAACACATGTTAGCACTGGAAGCTGTAATGCAGGGGTGCTCACACTTTTTCAGCATGCGAGCTACTTATAAAACAACCAATTCAAAATGATCTACCCAATACAAAAATGCAAAACATATAATTATCTTCAAATGTATTAAGGATTCTTTTTATGTACAATGTATGTTGATGTACCTTGCATAACTGCATAAGCCAGTATTGCACAACACATATAATAAATCAGGGGTCACCAACGTGGTGCCCGCGGGCACCTGGTCGCCCGCAGGGACCACATGAGGGTGGTGACAGCAATATAGATTTTTATTTATTTATTTAAAAAGATGGTAGAAACTGATCCCCACCCCCTTCTTTATAAGAATCTGGTCTTTTACTTTAATAAATGTTAAAAAATCATTAGATATTTTTTACTTTATAATGTCATCTCTACAAAAGCCCCCTCCAGGAAATCTAAAGTGGTCCACAGGCCACCAGTTGATAACCACAGTTGTAGCGGGTTGTTATGGCTCCGGACACGTTTAATTTAGTGAACGAAGGCATAAAAATGGCTCTTTTGGTACGGAGAGATTTAATGTATACAGCTGTGCTTATGCATTTATGTTACAGACCGTCAGTGAACGCACCGCGAAAGAGTGTGACGCAAGCGCGCGGGTACAAGACAGGGAGCGGAAAAGTGCAGAGAACGGAGAGTAGTCAAGGTTATGCTGTATGAAAAGTGTCTCGTATGATTTGAATAATAAAGCGACGTCAACTCCCAACCAGTATGTTTCTTAAGCGTGCAGAGAAACATCACAGCGTCACTCACCTGGAACGATGCTTCAGTGGCGGCTTTCGCTTTTGAAGTTGGGTGAGTGAAAAATGACTGCTGTCCGGACAACTGGGATTTTAGTTCCTCCACCTCTCTCTTTCTCAGCTGGCTTTTCGGTGGGAAGTCAATGTCGTATTTTCCATGAACAATCCGAAATATGATTGTTTTCGCTTGTAAGTTTTGCTGCGCTTCGCCTTCGCGCCGTTGTTTTTACACATGAGCGGTGACCTAAAGCTCGTCATCTGATTGGTTGCCCTGTATGTCAATCAAGTGACGGGATGTTTGATAGGCTGACAATTTTTTAATGTCACGCTGCGATCGACCAGTAATGCCTCCACGATCGACAGGTAGATCGCGATCGACGTTATGAGCACCCCTGTTTTAAGGGATGGAAGCCTACTTATCATTTGTAAGAATGCTGAACCAAAGAATAAGGCTTTCAAATGACAAACAGTGTGTAAAAAAGAAGTATTGGAAAGAAAGGTTGTTGGGGAAGAAAGAAGAACAAGAGGAGTAATATCAGGGATTCCTGTAGGAGAAAACTTGGAGGAGTTAAAGAAAATCAAAGGAGGAGAGATTACAGGCATTAAGCGATTGCAAGCTTATAGGAATGGGGAGAAAGTGGACAGTACATCTGTCCTACTGTATTTCAAGGACAGAGTTCTACATGATTAAGTGATGATCGGTTACATGAGCCTTAATGTAAGGTCTTATATTCCACCACCTCTCAGATGTCGTAAATGTCAAAGATATGGACATATTGCAAACGTTTGTAAAGGGAAACAGAGATGTGGTGGATGTGAAGGGGACCATTCATATGGTGAGTGTGGAAATAATCCTGTGAAATGTTGTAACTGTGGAGGAAGTCACATTGGAGCATACACAGAATGCATGGTGAGAAAAGAGGCAGCTGAAATTCAAAAAGTTAAAACTGATAAGAAAATTACTTATGCTGAAGTAGTGAAAGAGGTGAAAAATATTATTGCTTCAAAAACAAATAATGAAAAAATAAGAGTGGCAAATAGGTCCGTGTACCCTTCGTTCAATTGTTTTTTCATTCAATAACAAAAATGTTGGGCAGCACGGTGGCACAACTGGTAGAGCTGCTGCCTCTCAGCGAGAAGGTTGCCGGTTCAAATCCCGGTCCGGGGCCTTTCTGGGTGGAGTTTGCATGTTCTCCCCGTGCATGCGTGGGTTTCCTCCGGGTACTCCGGTTTCCTCCCACAGACCAAAAAACATGCTTGTTAGGCTGATTGGTGACTCTAAATTGACCCTAGGTGTGAGTGTGAGAGTGGATGGTTGTTTGGTGTGAGTGAGACAGGTCCCTCTTGTAAATGAGTCCCCGTGACTCAACGAGGCTAGCCTGTATAAATAAAGGTTGAATGAATGAAAAAAAATGAAAAAAGGAAAAAACGACATGTCATGTCAATATTCGTTTTCATGTGGGAATCAAAAAATACGATACGTCATTGTTTTTCTGCATTTTCGACTTTAACCTCACATCAAAAATCAAACTTTTGAAAAATGTCCTGCGGACTTATTTGTTTTTTATTTTTGTTTTCTAACAAACGAGTGACCCGGAAGTTGTTCTGATAGTGCGCACACACAGTGAACACACGAGCCGTGGCTTTAGCCAACACAACATTTAGAGACGGACAGCTACGTTTTGTCCAAAGGAAACAAGCGAGTTACACTCAAAGAAGAAGATATGACGACGGAAAAAATCGGCAGGATCTTCCAGGTACTGAAGTTTGGTTTTGGCGCGGCAGTATTACCACAAATATTTATACGATAAAAGTTAGCATGTGCACATGCTGTGTACATGTACCAGCGATTAGCTTTTATTTGCACAAATGTTAATAGAGTTTCTTAAGTTTAAAATTTTACTGTGCAAGTTCGTAGATAAGTCTTTGTAATGTGTGTTCAAATTTAACCTACCAATTTTCACAAATTGTACATTAAGAAGTGAATCATCAGTTAGACGATGAATAAAATAAAATCAGTCAGGTAAATGAAATGGCAAGAACCAATGACATGTTTGCATTACATAAGATAAATTAATGTTTGAATAGTAATGGTGGTGACAACTAGTTGTTAAATCATTAGTTGATTAGATCACAGTTGTGTGATGATGCACAACTGTTAAAAATGTTACGTTTTCAAATTTAACCCAGGTTGTACAAATGAACAACTTTTTACAAATAAACCCAGTCTCCTCCAGCTCATTGTAGTAACCCTGTTCCCCAACAGGTAAATAGCTCCAGCCTTTATCTAACAGATGAGGAACCTGTGGCAGGAGGTTCACACCAGCCTGTCCGCTTTGCATTCCACCGGCCACCCAGTGCTGCTGCTGGCTCTGCTTCCACTGCCAGAGCTTCTACCAGTGGAAGAGGTGCTATGACAAAAGTATTCCAAAGGTGATTTTTTTTCTTTCAACATGATAGTGGAGTAAAAATGCAAAATATTTGCTTAAGAATTGCTGTAAAGTGGGGATGCTTAAAGTTATATGTTACCTGAGTAATATAATAAGAAATGTGTCTAAACTTTATATATATA
>JBBPBX010028728.1:0-18956 GCA_038048925.1 Garcialebias charrua | reverse complement strand
TTAAACGGAACGTTTACTGAAATGTCCTACCGGGGTTCAGGTACCTGCTGTGCTGTTCGCGGCTGCACCAACAACCGGACCAAGCTAAATCTTTGGCTAAAACAACAGTGTTTTCAACACGGACCCAAAACAAAGAAAGAGTGTTCCTGCATCCTTCTCTATGGCTGTGTCTGCGCGATCAGGTAACATCTGTAATTTCTTTTTATTCAGGGAGGGTTTATTAATGAGAGTTTTGGATGATTTACTGTCTTAAAATGATATATGTCAGGCGCGACCGGTATTTTTAGCCGAGATAGCTGCTAATAAACCTTAGCCGAGAGGCCGGAGCAAACGCGTTCGCTATTTATGTATTTTTAAATTATGTCTGCGCGATCAGGTAACATCTTTTTATTCGGGGAGGGTTTATTAATGAGAGTTTTGGAAGATTTACTGTCTTAAAACGATAGATCTCAGACGCGACAGGTATTTTTAGCCGAGATAGCTGCTAACAAACCTTAGCCGAGAGGCCGGAGCAAACGCGTTCGCTATTTATGTATTTTTAAATTATGTCAGCGCGATCAGGTCACATCTGTTATTTCTTTTTATTCGGGGAGGGATATTAATGAGAGTTTTGGAAGATTTACTGTCTTAAAACGATAGATCTCAGATGCGACCGGTATTTTTAGCCGAGATAGCAGCTAACAAACCTTAGCCGAGAGGCCGGAGCAAACGCGTTCGCTATTTATGTATTTTTAAATTATGTCAGCGCGATCAGGTCACATCTGTTATTTCTTTTTATTCGGGGAGGGATATTAATGAGAGTTTTGGAAGATTTACTGTCTTAAAACGATAGATCTCAGATGCGACCGGTATTTTTAGCCGGGATAGCAGCTAACAAACCTTAGCCGAGAGGCCGGAGCAAACGCGTTCGCTATTTATGTATTTTTAAATTATGTCAGCGCGATCAGGTCACATCTGTTATTTCTTTTTATTTGTCCCTCCTCTTTTAACAAAACGAGTGGTGTTCCCACATTTTTAATGAACTAAAACAACAAAGTTTGGACTGTCTTCAACTGTATTACTCGCATGTAAACAAACGGTGTTTCCGGTCAACCGGAAGTCGTGTGCTCATTTCGCGCAAAGCCTCATGGGGCGTAGGAATAAGGTGGCTAAACTTTTTTTTTTAATATATATATTCAGGAGCATCTTCATTGGAGAAGTTGTAGATGGAAAGCTTGAGACGAGTACAACACTAAACGTACGCTTCTCAGAATTTGAGGCTTCTGTTGGAGGCATCATCAGTAAAGTCAATGAAGCTCTTCAGCAGGAGGACACACTCATCCTCACTGATGGCCAGGGTAAAAAGATCTTGGACTCAGAGGGAACCAGAGGTACAGTTTAACAACTACTACTTAACTCAGATATTAATCCAGCCTACTGAAACTATAAAAAATTTGTGCAAACGGTTTTCTTTACAGGATCAGCATATTGGAAACAAAGTGCTAGGAAAATTTATGCTGTGAAGGAGGAAGACTTTTTGCAGTTGCAGGGAAATAAAAAAAGGAGATTAAGGTATTTTAAACAGGATTTGTAATTTTATACACTATAGGCTTGTTTATGGACACAGAAATTATAATTTTGAACAAAAAGGAAAGCATAGTAAATATTTTCACAAACAAATGAAAACAATTGCACATATAAATATTCAAAAAAGGGGGACCGTAGGGTGTGTTCCAACTATAGAGGGATCACACTCTTAAGCCTCCCTGGTAAGGTCTATTCAGGGGTTCTGGAGAGGAGGGTCCGTCGGATAGTCGAACCTCGGATTCAGGAGGAGCAGTGTGGTTTTCGTCCTGGTCGTGGAACACTAGACCAGCTCTACACCCTCAACAGGGTCCTGGAGGGTGCGTGGGAGTTTGCCCAACCAGTTTACATGTGCTTTGTAGACTTGGAAAAGGCATTCGACCGCGTCCCTCGGGGGGTTCTGTGGCGGGTACTCCGGGAGTATGGGGTACCAGGCCCATTGATATGGGCTGTTAGGTCCCTGTACGACCGGTGTCAGAGCTTGGTCCGCATTGCCGGCAGTAAGTCAGGCTCGTTTCCGGTGAGAGTTGGACTCCGCCAAGGTTGCCCTTTGTCACCGATTCTGTTTATAACTTTTATGGACAGAATTTCTAGGCGCAGCCAAGGTGTTGAGAGGATCCGTTTTGGTGGCCTTAGAATCGCTTCTCTGTTTTTTGCAGATGATGTGGTCCTATTGGCTTCATCAGCTCGTGATCTACAGCTTTCGCTGGAGCGGTTTGCAGCTGAATGTGATGCGGCCGGGATGAGGATCAGTTCCTCCAAATCCGAGGCCATGGTCTTGAGCCGGAAAAGGGTAGCGTGCCCTCTCCGGGTCGGGGAGGAGGTCCTTACCCAAGTGGAGGAGTTTAAGTATCTCGGGATCTTGTTCACGAATGAGGGAAAACTGGAGCGTGAGATCGATAGGCGGATAGGTGCAGCGTCTGCAGTGAAGCGGGCGCTGTACCGGTCTGTCGTGGTGAAGAGAGAGCTGAGTCAAAAGGCAAAGCTCTCAATTTACCGATCGATCTACGTTCCCACCCTCATCTATGGTCATGAGCTTTGGGTTATGACTGAAAGAACAAGATCTCGGATACAAGCGGCTGAAATGAGTTTTCTCCGCAGGGTGGCTGGACTCTCCCTTAGAGATAGGGTGAGAAGCTCAGTCATCCGGGAGGGACTCGGAGTAGAGCCGCTGCTTCTCCACATCGAGAGGAGCCAGTTGAGGTGGCTCGGGCATCTGGTTAGGATGCCTCCTGGACGCCTCCCTGGTGAGGTGTTCCGGGCATGTCCCACCGGGAGGAGACCCAGAGGAAGACCCAGGACACGCTGGAGGGACTATGTTTCTCGGCTGGCCTGGGAACGCCTTGGGATTCCCCCAGAGGAGCTGCTCCAAGTGGCTGGGGAGAGGGAAGTCTGGGCCTCCCTACTTAGGCTGCTACCCCCGCGACCCGACCCCGGATAAGCGGAAGAAAATGGATGGATGGATGGATGCACATATAAATTTAGTTACTGAGATTAATAAATGTTTTGTGGCTTTTTGTCATTTTCAAGTCGAGTGGATGATACTGGCCTCAGTGAAGTTTTTGAGAAGATTGAGGAGGTGGTCCTGGCAGCCCAAGGATTGCAGGATGTGGTCACAACAATAAAGCAGCTTACTGAGTTAGCAGACCCCCACCGCACTTCATCAGTGACCCTGACACAAGCCCAAGTAGCAGCTGTGAAAGCTGCTTTTGCCTGCATTATCTGTCGAGGTAATCATTTCAAAAATATTTTCTAAGTGTAATATTTACAATATCCATCCATTCATTAGCTTTACCCACGTCTTCCTTTTTGGGTCGCGGGGTCACCAGTTCCCATGTCCAGCTATCACTGTGCGAGGGGCGGGGTACACCCTGGACGGGTCTCCAGTCCATCACAGGGACGCACACAGACAAACAACCATTCACACTCTCACTCACCTAGGGACAATTTAGAGTTACTAATCAGACTAACATGCATGTTTGAATCAGGGTAACCTGCTTGCTGAGAGGCAGCAGCTCTACCAGTTGCACCATCGTGCTGACCACCTTTACAATATTACATCAATAATCAAACTGTCAGAGCACTGACTTAAGCTGGAACAGCAGTAGTTCCAGTGGCCAATGTTGGACTTTTATGTTTTCTAAATAACTATAAATGCACATCCGGTAACTACTGAGCCAAGATGGTGTAGTGGTTAGGGCGTTTGACTTGGGACCCGAAGGACGCGGGTTCGCGTCCCGGCCACTACACATCTTGGGGTGTCTATGAGTGCACACCTATTTCTCCAGCTCCCCGAGCGCCTTCTATGGCTGCTCACTGCACCGCCTGGTAGGTGGTTGGGTTAAATGCAGAGACGAATTTCGTCTGTGTATGGGAAACATACGCAGATGACAAGATTAGACAATTATTATTATTATTATTATTATTACTGTTCCATTACATTGCCACACTGTAATCAGAATTGTCAAATACTGTATTGTAATTTGTTTTTTCATTTTCAGGTACCGTGCATGAGCCCATGGTGTCATCATGCTGCAATAGTATTGTTGGTTGCAGGCTCTGTGTTGAACAGTGGTGGGACAGCTCTGACTTTTGCCCAAAATGTCGAGGTGATGGTTTTACGGACAACACGCAAAGGCTCGTTGGTCTTTCTGAGGCATTTTCTGCACTGGAAAACATACTGTAGTATTAGGTAATCGTAAGGTATTTTGCACTGTTCTGCACTTGTTCTTGTTCATACTTTACATATAAAAAAGTAAATATTGTATTTTTCTAATTATGCTGATATTTTAAACTGAGTAACGTTAGGAGTATTTTTTGTTTTACATTTTTTTCCCTCTAAATTTAAATGTACACATTTGTGTGTTTTTGGTTTGGCAACATTGCTCTCATGTGGCAACAAGCAATAAGTAAAAGTGTTCTTTGGCCAAGTGTTATACAGTATATGTTTACAACATACTTGAATGTTTACTGACCCTGGGTAATAATAATAATAATAATAATGAATTCAATTTATACCGCACTTTTCATTAATAAAAACAAGTGTGAGTGAGACAGGTTCCTCTTGTAAATGAGTCCCCGTGGCTCAACGAGGCTAGCCTGTATAAATAAAGGTTGAATGAACATACTTGAATTCAGCCAGTCTGAGAATACAGTAATGATTAGATCCAAGTATTTTATGTTTGCAAGTATTTTATGTTTTACTTTTTTACCCTCAAATTTAAAATGTACACATTTATTGTGTTTTTTGTTTGGCAACATTGTTCTCATCTGGCAACAAGCAATGCATAGTTAAGTAAAAGTGTTATTTGGCCAAGTGTTGTATGTTTACAAAAAACTTGAATTCAGCCAGTCTGAAAATAATGGTTAGATGCAATATGTTTGTTTGAAAAAGACATTCATTGCACAAAATAAAAGTTTTATTACAGTTTATTTGGCATGTTATTCATCCAAAGTGTCAATACCTCTTTTTCAACACCAAGTAAAGAAGTCTACCTGGTTAGCAGAATCTATGTGAAAACTACCTTGTCATGCATATCTCTGTGTTACACTGATGAGATACATCAAGGCATCTTGAAAGGGAACAAAGTTGTTGTTTACCACTTCATTAAAAAGAAGGGAAATATCAGGGTAGTTCTCTGTGAAGTCCGTTTCTGCACGATGCCTTTCCACCTCGGATGAAAAGGGATCTGTTCCGAACTGAGAACTCCATGTCAGCGAGGATCCCAGCTCCTCTTCATACAGGTTGGCCACAACAGAGGCACTGGGCAGGAGGTTTTCTGCTATTTTAACTGGACATCCAACTTCTGCAAGTTCATTGGGTATTCCATGGCCTGAAGCAATAAAACATGGTAATGAAAAACAGTGAAACAAACTTTTTTAAGTATCAGTATCTGCTACATGTACTACTATACTGAAAAGTTACTGGTCAAAGATTCTAGTCTTGTATATATTCATTTTGTTTACCTGGGATTCTGTGTGCATTCCATGATCTCACCACTGTCTAGTCCTATTTCACTTAACTGACATGTCAGTTGTGAGGTGCAGAATTTAGTTAAAGGAGAAATGTAATCAAATCTGAAAAAATCGATATAACAAGAATTTCATATAGTAAACAACACACATAAACATACTTAGTATGCTTTTTTCAAGTCAGTAGCTTAAAGAAATAGTTTTTTACATTTTTCCTGCTACATGCCGAAGTGCAGTGATTTCTGTAGTACTTTTCTGGACGCACTTTTATGACACAATTAAGACCTCCTTTGCTATCTTACAATAACACTGAAGCTATAAACCCATCATTACTGTCCTCCTGTCTGCATTTAAAATGGAAGCAGAAGACTTTTTTGAATCTGAAGGATATCACTTTAGTTTGTCAAAAATAGTTTGGTGATTTAGTGCATTAATGGGCATTTCTATCCTGGAAATACGAATAGCCGTGCGTTAGCCGCCGCATGCTAACGTTAGCATGCTAGCGCCGTATGCTAACGTTAGCATGCTAGCGCCGTATGCTAACGTGGAAGTGGGGGTGTTGAAAATGTCCTGAAACAGTTACCAATGTCTTGTTAAGCTCTGTCTTCCCCAGAACATAGTAGGATCTAAAATGATTTTTAAAGATGAAGGAGCAAGTTGAAACATGCTCAATGTCTCCTTGCTAGCAGGCTCCATAGAGAGCTGCCTGGCTAACTAACTACGGTGGCCCTACACGGCCAAAATTCTACAGCGGCCGAATGCACAGGAGCGGTAAAAATACAATATAAAATTTAAAAAAAGTTTTAAAATCGATTTTGGGGCTTTTAGAATCGATTCTGAATCGCCAGGACTAAGAATCTTGATTCTTTAAAAATAGATTTTTTTTGCTGCATCCCTAATTGCTACACACTGAAACCTTTTTGTCCACAACTATATACACACACTAATATTACTGTATGAGGATACACACTGAAACCTTTTTGTCCACAACTAGATACACACACTAATATTACTGTATGAGGATACACACTGAAACCTTTTTGTCCACAACTAGATACACACACTAATATTACTGTATGAGGATGAACTCCAGTTGCACTGCCTATGTCATATTCAGGGGACGGAGAGCAGGCAGGGGGAGGGGGGTCAAAAACACCAGATGAGAATTTCTTCACTTTGCAAAGTCTAAATTTGAGTTAGGATGACATTTTTGACTTGTGAAAATTTCTCAACAAGCTTATTTTATGCTTTTCATTAGACTACTATTAGCTTAAAAACACTTTTCATTTCTCCTTTAAGTTATCCTCCATACTGAGGACTTCTTGGTCTTGCAACTGTACCAGGGCCTGCTTCAGAGGGTAGTTCACTCTGTTGTTCACTTCAGGCCAAAGCCTTTCCACTCTGTGATTCTATAGATGAAATAACATGTTTTCTAATGGTAGAGGCTACAAGAATTTTGCTCATAGACTCTTGTACAACTTAAAAAACTCACCCTTGTTGATGTTGTCTGGAGGTACGGCGGCCTGCTCGTGTTGTGTCTGTATTGTGCCAGTTTTTCTTGCATATACAAGCACATGTAAAATTCCCTCCCATGATCAACCCTTAGTTGATCCCACATCCCATACTTGAGGACTGCAGGTCTGGAATAAAATGTACAGAAATCATTAAAAAAAAAAACAGTAAGACTACAAAGCAGGTTATTAATTACTGTTGGCTCTTAAATGATTTATTTGATTATCAATTTCTAACACATTATTTCCTGGAGACCTTCCATAGTTAACATAAATTAGGAGTTTTCATGTTTTTTTTATGCTTGCGTGGGTTTTCTCCAGGTCTGGTTTCCTCCCACAAACCAAAAACATGCATGTTAGTCTGCCTTCAGCAGGCCTCCCTTGCAAAAGAGATCTGTTATCTCAATGGGATTTGCCTGATTAAATAAAGGTTAATAAAACTGCTTGGCTGTACAGAGAAGTTTAGAAATAATGAAGTCCAAAATTAGATGATGTGGCTGTTTGACGGCTGCTTTTGGTTGTTGCAGACATTGAAGCTACACAAATAACAGTTTTAATAAACAAAAAAAGTACAGTGTTTAATGGAGCATTATATACATTATTGTGATAGTAAACTAGTACATCTAAAAAAGCTAAGTCTGGTCCTCTGGACATTCAAAAAAACAAAACAAAACAAAGCAAAAAAAAACTGTAGAAACGTTTCGTCTTTCGTCCGAAAGACTTCCTCAGTCTGAGGTGCTGGGTTCAGCTCAGTCTTATAAATAGCACCCTCTCACAGTGTTACACAACCAGTTGGCTGATGACAGCCGAAACCAGCTGCTCACATGATCAAGGAGGACCATCAGCCTAACGATGGATCGTTAGCACCCTGATGGTTGTTTGCTATTCACAGAGGGCTGAGTGATACCAGCAATCACAGCATTGTAGGAGGGGGACAGTTGAACCCGGAGGCCTCCACCCCTGTTTAATGATGGGCGGTTTCTTTTCACAAAGATGGCCTCCTTTACTCCTCTCTCAAACCATTGTTCCTCTCTATCAAGGATGTGAACATCTTCATCCCTGAAAGAGTGACCGCTGGCCTGGAGATGAGTGTAGACTGCAGAGTCCTGACCTGATGATGTTGATCTTCTGTGCTGGGCCATCCTTTTGGCCAGTGGCTGTTTAGTTTCCCCGATATAAGACTGATCACAGCCCTCCTGACACTGAACAGCATACACAATATTACTCTGTTTGTGCCGGGGGACTGGATCTTTGGGATGAACCAGTCTTTGCCGTAATGTATTTTGGGGTTTAAAAGCCACTGGGACGTTGTGTTTAGAAAATAAACGTCTCAATGTCTCTGAAACTCCCGCAACATACGGAATGACCACTGGTCTGGGTTCCTTCTTTTCACCTGATGGCTGGCTGGAGTCCTGTTTGGGTTTCTTCTCTGCTTTCAGGAAGGCCCAGTTAGGATATCCACATTTCTCTAGAGCCTGTTTTGTGTGTGATTTCTCCTTCTGTCTGGCTGCTGAGTTAGTGGGGACGCTGTCTGCTCTGTGATACAGAGTCCTGATGACTCCTAACTTGTGCTCCAGAGGGTGATGGGAGTCAAACTGTAAATACTGGTCTGTGTGGGTGGGTTTGCGGTACACCTCAGTTTGCAAATTTCCTCTATCAGAAACTGAGACCTCACAGTCCAAGAAAGCCAACCTGCCATTTCTTACATCTTCTCGTGTGAACTTGATATATTTATCCACAGAGTTGATGTGATCAGTGAAATGTTGGACTTCCTGAGATTTAATTTTAACCCAGGTGTCATCAACATACCTGAACCAATGACTTGGTGGTCTCCCTGAAAAGGACGTCAAGGCTCTCTTTTCTACCTCCTCCATGTACAGGTTGGCAACAATAGGAGAAACTGGAGACCCCATAGCACACCCATGTTTCTGCCTATAATATTGCTCCCCATATGTGAAGTAGGAAAAAATTTGTTGATTTAAATATAAAATATCTCAATATGAGATAAAGAATATTATAAAAGTGTATATAAAAAAATGGCAAGAGCAGTGGAATAATAGAAGCAATGCAAGGTTTTATTATAATATCCCAAAAAAAGTTGGGGAATCCAGGAAATGTAATAGAATTAAAAAAGAATATATTATATCCAGAATAAGTTTCGGACATACAGGATAAATAGTACCCTTAAAATAATTAAGAAACATGATACAGGTGGTTGTAATTACTGCAGAAAATTAGAAGCAGTAATGCATATTTTTTGGAATGTAATAAGTATGCCCAGGAAAGTTAGATGTTAATTAGAGATTTAAGTAAAAATAAAAGTAAATTAGATTTTTGGGATTTATTTTAGAGATCATCTGGGGATGTAGTTTTTAGCAGTATTTTTAGTTTTCTAAGACGAACGTGTACTTTAGATAGAATATAAAACATCTGGTCCATACTCCAATCTGGAAGGTGGCAGTAATGCACCTACAAGTTGTTTGCCGACCACCAATAAAAAACAGAAAGAAGAAGAAGAAGAAGGCCTGTGAAGATAAGAAATGTGCTGCACTTTTAGACTACGAGCAAATTTACTGTATCATTTGCAGTAATCTAATCTTCTTGAGTTCAGCTCATCTGTACCAGTTCTGTGTCTATTATTTTAAGGAAACTTCAGCAAACAGAGATGAGGAGACAACAGGTTAAGCAACGAGAGGAACTGGCTACGGAAGAAATGCTGGAGTTTCTGGAAACAACAGATGCAGAGTATAAAGAGGAACAGTGTTGTTTAAAGAACAAACTGCAACACAACAAAACCCAAGATGCTGTTTTCAACCCAAAAGTCCTGCTTCACAGATTAGGTTTGTATCTAAACTTTCCTTCTTTTCAGTGATGATGCAGTTTCACTTTCACAAATTACAGGTCTCTTTAATGTAGGCACTTGGAATGATTTTTACTGAAGGCTTTTCTAGTTATGAAACTTGGATAATCAATTAAAGCTTAAAAAATTGATACCTCATTTATGATAGGCTGAGTACAACCAAATCTACAGGGTAAAATGTGTCAGTAATTTTGAGACTTAAAGGGGACCATGATTAGTTGAACATGTTGGCTTAAATATGTTGTAATGTTCATGGTGACTTGTTTATTTCTGTTTGTGATATGTAAAACATAAATAATTCAAAAACTTTCTATATTTTGAAAAACACAATTTTTTTCACCTGTGCAATGCATGCTGGGTATGTGACGTGGTTAGGTCCATTGTAAAATCTGGAGTAATAACACTGCAAGGCTAACATTACCCAGCTTTTTTTATATTGCGTTTAACTGGTGTAAATTTAGATAATGCCACACTGCATTGCTGTTGACTGTAATTTCAAAACAGAAAAAGGTAGAAAAAGTTAGATGAGTGTGCACAGCTTCCCACATGGAAAAAAAGAAGAGCGCATTGGGAAAAAGCCGTCGGAAAAACTAAACTTCCGAAAGACCCACATTTGTGCTCTCAGCACTTCTCTCCAGAAGACTTTGAGTCATTTGTACGGTCAGAATGGATGAAGGAGCTGACAGGTGGTCTTTACCTGTGAAAGATCAATTCAAATGTCGTGCCAACAATTTTTAGCCACAAAGCGCCTAAACCCCGCCGACGACTTGCGAGCGAAAGACGCTGGGAAAAAAAATCAGAGACAAGCAATGCTGGATGCTCTACTAGCTACTGCAGCTGGTACTGAATGTAAAATCATGTATCAGACACCAAACCAAAGACCAGACCTTACAGGTGCTACTGGACCTGACACTAGACACAGAGCACCACAGCTGCTCACCGGATCACACAGTCCATCCAGCAGCGGTACGTGTTTATTCACCGTTTCATTTACAAAGCTGAAGTTTGTTTGTGATTTTGGAAATGGCTAAAGGGCGATTCCCACTAATTTTTCACTGTTGTAGTTTAAGTGACCAAAATGATCATGTATTTTAAAAAAAGAAGAAAACATTTCAAATTATTCAAGATGCCTTTTATTACAGTGAGAGGAGCTTCTCATGCAACTGAGATAAGAACTAGAGATGTTCAAGTCTCAAATTAAAATAAAAAAAGCTGTTCAATAATGTTCACAAATTTGAAGTTTTGAATTTTTTGTTTTTAATTTGAAACTTGTTGTTGTGACCCCTATCCCACACACAAACACACACTTGTCTATTATGACTTTTAATTCTTCTCAAATGATTCAAAAGTGTTTAAATCACCCTTTATTCATACTGTATCCTGATGCATGCCCAATAATCCAGGAAGAAAAATCTCTAAAAGTTAAGTCTGGTCCTCTGGACATTCAAAAAACAAAACAAAAAAAATTGTAGAAGAAATGATTCGTCTTTCGTCCGAAAGACTTCTTCAGTCTGAAGTGCTGTATTCAGCTCAAGGGCCAGGCAGAGCTCCGCATTTGGCCGAGCGCCGCGCCACGCCGTGCGAGTGCCGTGGCACAAGCCTTTGAACGCGGGCGTGAACGCGCCAAGCTCAAATTTTACGACCGCTTACGCGCGTGCGTTGTCTCACAATAAACTGCCCGGAGCCGAACTGTTTTGTATGAGACACAAATGTATTAAATTTCTCTTCTTCATCGTTGATCTGAACTTTTCTTTTGTTTTTTTGCCAAAAGTCAAGTGATCGCTTGAAGCGGTCACCATTCGCTTCCTCCTCCGATGAGGAGGAATGAATGAATTTGTCACGAGCGAACTAAAGTCATGTCCAACGTGGATGCGCCAGGTTTTAAATATTTCCTGGTCTGCTGTGTGGGCTGAAGGACCAGCGCTCCCTGTTTTAATTTTATTTTTTAGAACTTTTTATTAACATATAAACACAGAACAAAGCTGCGCAGCCCTCTGCCTTTTTTTCTCCCACCCGACATGTCAATCAACTCAGTAGGCATGTCAGCAAATGACCAATCAGCAACCTCAATTTGTCCCGTAGGTAAACGCTCCGCCCTGCTTCTACTCAAATGATGTCAAGTATTTGGAGCGAAAACGTTGGAGCTTCACGCTGAGCTCTGCTGTGAACTGCCCGCACGCAGCACGCGCGCGTGGCGCTCGGCCAAATGCACACCTCTGCCTGGCCCTTCAGTCTAATAAATAGCACCCTCTCACAGTGGATCAACCAGTTTGCTGCTGACAGCCAAAAACTAGCTGCTCACATGACTAAGGAGGACTATCAGCCTAATGATGGATCATTAGCACCCTGATGGTTGCTTGTAGGGCTGGGCTATATACCGATATTTATTAAATATCGAGATAAAAAAATTGCGATATAAGTTGAGACTATCAATTATAAACAATATAGTTTTATACTTGAAAATCCTCCTGCTGCCTTCTTTCTCCCACTCGCCCCCCCTCCTTCTCTTTCACTGAACATAAACCCAGCCCCTCACATCAGTCCAGTTATGTCCAATAAAGTGGAAAAATCCATAAACATGTCGCACCGCCATATAAGTCGCATCTATTATGCATCACCGCTGACTAGGGCTGGGCCATATCATATCGTTCCCGGTTATACCGGTAAAAAAAACTTGCCCAGGCAAAAAAGTTATATCGTGATATGCTAATTTCATGACGTAATACGTCGGGGCGCCCCGCCCCCTTAACATCCGAGCGCTTCAAAAGACCAAACTGAGCTGCACACCTCCCCTCCACCTGTCAGTACTGGTGTAACGCTAGCTAAAATGCTAAAAACAAACGTGTCTCAGCTGTCTCTCCCCCTGCTTAAACTGCACAGGTACAGAGAGCTCGTTCCCCCCATCCCCCCGCCCTGCGCTGCTCAGCATGTGCGGGCTTCGTCCCTCCCTCTAAAACTGTCTGTACACACGCTCGGCTGTCTCACACAGTCGTTCCAGAGGCAGGTTACATTTATGCTCATAAGATTTATAGATTCATTTTATTTAGTTGTTTTATGGAAATTACACATGCAGTTATTTTTTTTGTGGTGGATTTTGTTTTATACTTGAAAATCCGACCGACCTGGAACTTTATGATAATGTTATTTCTGACCATAGGCCTGTTTTATTTGATGTTGGTTTGTCCTGTGCTCCAGTTAAAAACTACGTTCCTGCCCAGCGACGTAGAGTTTTTAAACCTTCCACTGCTTGTCAGTTCTCTGCTGCCTTTGAACAGCTCTGTGCTCCATCTGACTCTGCTGCTGACACCGATCAGCTGAGCTCCTGGTTTGACGCCTCCTGTCAAACCATTTTGGACTCTGTGGCACCATTTAAACTGGTGCAACCTAAAGCCAGATCTGAACCCTGGTTCAATGAAAAAACTCTTGCAGCCAGACAGGAGTGCCGCAGAGCTGAACGGAGATGGAAAAAGGATAAACTGGAGGTTTCATTTCACATTTTAAAGGACTGTCAACGTCAGTACCAGAACATTGTTAAAGAGGCCAAAAAACAATACTTGTCAGACATTATCACGTCCAATCACAACAACCTGCGTGTCCTTTTTGAAACTATTGACTCTGTCCTGAAGGCCCCACAACCTGTCTGCCATGAAGCCTCAACTGAACTCTGTAATGACTTCCTGCAGTTTTTTATAAATAAGGTTGTTACCACAAGGGCCCTTATTTCAGCCCCTGCTTTTGACCCCTCCTGCTTGGTCCCCTGCCTGGCTGTGTTCGATAGATTTGAACCAGTGACTCTAACTAGGGCTGGGCGATATGAGGAAAATATTATATCGCGATATTTTTTGGCTATATCATGATACACGATATATATCGCGATATCTCCAAAATCAATGAAAAAATGATTCAAAATTGATTAAAAAATGTCAACACTAAATTTGAACAAACTTAAATATTTTATTTTAACCATCAATTGCACACATAAATAAAAAGTACTTCAAGCAAAAAGGAAGAATAAATAATTTAAACTTAAAAAGGTGCTCTTGTGCTTTTAACATTAAAAAAATATTAAATCAAAACATTTAAGGCCTTTAAAATACAAAAACAAAAGTGTAAACAGTGGCCATAAAATTTACTGACCCAGAACAGTCACAGGTAACAACTCTCAACTATTTGCATGTGCTGGTAATTTTTAACAACAAACCACAAAATGTGCACAAGTTTCAAACTGTGCCAAGTTCAGGCAATGTCTGCAAAACCTCTGAACAAGAACAGATTTATCACAGTGAGCCTCTGTGTACTGTATCCGGTTTTATTGTGAAAGGGTCAGGGGGTTGTTTCCGGGTTCACGAAGACGTTCTCTAAGTTGTTCTATAAAGTGTCGCATTGAATCCTTGTGTAAAAACACGACAGCCTCCACTCAGAAACGTGAACCGAGAGGTGGAGACATTATTAAATCAGCTGTATCGCTAAAGACACGGTCAGTCTCAGCTGTGGAAGAAGACGGCTAACGCGTTAGCCATCTTGTTAGCCGCTAAGGACCGTGTCTTTAGCGATAATGATAAAATGCTGATTTAATAATGTCTCCACCTCTCTCTGCGGTGCACGCATGACTAAATGAGCTCAGACCCGTGGTTTGTTTTAATGAAGCAGCAGCTGGAAAAACACTTGGTTCTGCTGTTTCATCATGCTCCACTCCGCTGTTTAAATGGTGAAAAAGATTCGTAGTTCGGACCTTTCTTCGGGACTATTTTCAGCATCGTCTACAAAAACATTTTTTATGCCCTCATCTGACAATTTAATCCAAACTAGCTCAGAAAGAACATTGTTTTTCCCCCTCAGCAGCGTGCAGCGCTCTTCATATCTGCCGTGTTTACATGTTGTGCTGAAAGTCTCGCGCGCGGCTCCTGCAGCCTGCAGGAAGGAGGGGGGCGAGTGGGGGCCCGCGCGACAGCAGGAGGATCCTCGATATACACGATATAGCCCTTTTAACCATCGTACATTTAAAATATTGCGATATATCGAGTATATTCGATATATCGCCCACCCCTAACTCTAACCCTTTTAGAGGATGTGGTCGGCCATATTAAGCCATCAGGTTCCCCTCGTGACCTTGTCCCCCCTCGTCTGTTAAAAGAGGTTTTTTCCAGCATCAGGCAGGTGATCCTTGCTGTTATCAATAGCAGTCTGTCCTCAGGTGTTGTGCCAATAAGTTTTAAACATGCGGTGGTGCAGCCCCTGCTTAAAAAGCCCAGCCTAGACCAATCTGTCTTGGCTAATTTTAGGCCCATCTCCAAGCTGCCTTTTATTTCAAAAATTTTAGAAAAAATTGTGTATTCACAGGTGAAATGTTTTCTGGACGAGCACAACATAATGGAGGTTTTTCAGTCTGGCTTCAAAACTCGCCACAGCACAGAATCAGCTCTAGTCAGAGTTTTTAATGATATTCTTATGGCCAATGATTCTGGTGAACATGTGGTTCTTGTCTTGCTCGACCTAACCGCTGCCTTTGACACAGTGGACCATAACGTTTTAATATCACGTTTACAGCACCAAGTGGGTATCTGTGGTACTGCACTGAGCTGGTTTAGGTCCTATCTGGCAGACAGAACCATGTCTGTGAACATAGCTGGTTCTGAATCCTCCACTGCTCCTCTGTGTTTTGGGGTTCCACAGGGCTCCATTTTAGGTCCCCTGCTTTTCTCCCTTTACCTACTTCCATTGGGATCAATCCTCAGAAAGCATGGGATCTTTTTTCATTGTTACGCCGATGATAGTCAGATCTATATGCCACTAAAAAAGAAAGATGCCTCCTCAATCAGGCCACTTCTGTTGTGTCTTGAAGACATCAAAGCTTGGATGTCTTTAAACTTTTTAAATTTTAATGAAAAGAAAACAGAAGTGATGGTGTTTGGTCCTAGTGGCTCTTGTGAACCTTGCCCTGTTGATCTTGGCCCTCTGGCACCACATGTAAAGAAAACAGTTTCTAACTTGGGTTTTAAAATGGACAGTGATTTTAAATTAGATTCCCAGATTGGAGCGGTGGTCAAGACCAGTTTTTATCACCTCAGACAGCTGGCTAAGGTAAAGTCCATCCTTACACAGCAGCAGCTGGAAACAGTAATCCATGCCTTCATCACCTCTCGGCTGGATTACTGTAACGCTCTTTACCTTGGAGTCAGCCAGTCCTCCCTCAGACGTCTCCAGTTGGTCCAGAACGCTGCTGCTCGCCTTCTAACTGGAGTTCATAAGAGGGAGCACATCACCCCCACTCTGGCTTCACTCCACTGGCTGCCTGTTCATTTTAGAGTTCATTTTAAGATTCTTTTATTTGTTTTTAAGAGTTTAAATGGTCTTGCTCCATCCTACCTCTCTGAGCTGCTTCACCCATACTCTCCTGCTCGGTGCCTCAGATCAGCTGATCAGCTGCTTCTGGAGGTGCCGAGGTCCAAACGGAGGCTCAGAGGAGACAGAGCTTTTTCTGTTGCTGCTCCAAAACTGTGGAACGATCTCCCTCTTCCCGTCAGACAAGCTCCTTCACTGTCCAGTTTTAAAACTCTTCTAAAAACACATTTTTACTCACTGGCTTTTAGCACAGACTGATTTTGTTCTGCACTGTTTTTATTGTTTTTATTGATCTTAATGTTTTAACAACTGTTTTATTTTTATGTGTTTAAATGTTCTTGATTTTATGTACAGCACTTTGTTGCAGCTGTGGTTGTTTTAAAGGGCTCTATAAATAAAGTATTATTATTATTATATCTATATTTTATGAAGACTTTCAATCTAAATAACAGATCATTTTTATTTTTATACTTGGAGACTGAATAATTTACTAAATAAAGTAAATTCAGTAAAATTACACCTTGTTGTTTTTTAAAATTTTATATAATACTGCAAATTAACATGTTAATTTTGTCAAATAAATAAATTAGATTATTTTTTGTTATATCACGAAATTTATCGTTATCGTGATAATGCTCTGAAATATCACAATATAATTTTTTAGCCATATCGCCCACCCCTACCGCTGACGCTTCGCGTATGTTACGCATCACCGCTGACAACCCGGAAATGTAGGCCGGTGTGTGCCAAAAGTGGATTGGCTGCCAGATGGGAACAGGAGCTGCACGGAAGGACTTTAACAAGATTAACACTTAAAAACAATTATTTGTTTGCTGAAAATTATAGCAAAGGTGTGTCTGAGCTGAACTTTTCCTTAATAAATGCACATAATGGTCAAATCAGCTGAATTAAAAAGAAAAAAAAACGGTAGTGTCGTTGACTCTCTGGTGCAAAGCGGGCACACGCAGCGAAACGCTGCATTTCTTTAAAATTTAACAAGATTTTTTTTTTCTTTTTTTTTTCTTCTTTCGGCTTTTTTCCCTGCGTTAGGGGTCGCCACAGCGAACTGGTCGCACGAAGATTTGGCCGTTTTTACGCCGGATGCCCTTCCTGACACAACCACAGACCACCGAGCAACCACAGCCCTCTGTGTGGAGCAGAGAGCTGATATCTGGGGTTCCCGGGGGAGCAGATGGTGTGGGTTAAGGGCCTTGCTCAAGGGCCCAGAGTGGGGCAGATGAGGGTGGAGACAAGTCTGACCGCTTCACTTATCCCACCCACATCTTTGATGTTGTCTGTACCGGGGCTTGAACCGGCGACCTTCCGATCACAAGCGCACCTTCTTAACCTCTGCGCCACCACTCCCTTAAAATTAAATTATTCAGTCTTAAATTTAAAATTTAACAAGATAAAAACCTAAAAATATATTTGTTTGCTGACATTGTAGTAAAGGTGTGTCTGAGCTGAACTTTTCCTCAATAAATGCACGTAATGGTCAAATCAGCTGAATTAAAAAAATAGTTTTGTTGCCTTGCTGCTGCAAAGAATGCACGCGCGAGGAGTCAGTGCATTTCTTAGAACTTTAAAGGTTCACTATGTAATTTCTGGAGAACACTGGGACTTAGAAAAATTTTCATCAGGGAAAAGCATTCTGCTCCCTCCCCTCTGAGCCATATATGGCTCTGAGTGGGAGCCACAGTCCGTTCTCTGTTGAACTTGAGTTCTGCAGCTCCGCCCCCTGCTGTGTGTCCGCTCGGAGCGCTTCAATATTCTGTGATTATATGTTAATAAAACGTTTTTAAAAATATAATAAAACCATGGAGCACTTGTCCAACAACACAAAAACCAGCAGAAATCAGCAGAGGTTCACGCAGCTACGTTGGACATGATTTAATTCGCTCGTGACTTCCTCATGTCTGTCAGTGCAGGTCTGGTATGTCTGGAATGCTCCGCCCCCACTACATGTCCTGTCTCTGCGCTGCGAAGTTCTGTGATTATATGTTAATATAACGTTCTAAAAAATATAATAAAACCATGAATCACTCGTCCAACAACACAAACACACCCTGAAATCAGCAGAGGTTCACGCAGCCACGTTGGACATGATTTAATTCGCTCGTGAGTCGTGACAAATCCATTTCCTCATTCCTGTCAGTGAAGGATGAAGCGATCACTTGACTTTTGGCAAAAAAACAAAATAAAAGTCCAGCTCTGGGATGAAGAAGGGATATTTAATACATTTGTGTCACATACAAAACAGTCCTGCATCGCTTTGCAATCCTTTGAATGAGAACGAGCCGCGGCGCTGAGGCTGGGACAGGCGGGGGCGTGGGTTGGGGCGTGACAAACAACTCTGTTTTTATTGGCTGGTCATTGTCCGGGTCACTCTGTGTTTTTAGTGTTTTTATAAATGCTGATAGAGAAGCAAGGGGACTATAGTTTTTTCAGAGATTACTTTGTCTAACATCAGTTTGTCAGTAGATAGTCACAGAGTGAAGAAATATGTTAAAAATATATTGTTAGAAAAGTTACAGACTGCATTACAAAGTTACATAGTGTAGCTTTAACAAAAACGTTTATTTGTTTGCTGACATTATAGTAAAGGTGTGTCTGAGCTAGGGGTTGAACGAGTACATAATTTTTAACCTCGATATTAACATAAAAAAACTCGAACGACGCTCGAGTAGCCGATGACGTCACAGTGTTTT
>JBBPBX010028727.1:14762-31443 GCA_038048925.1 Garcialebias charrua | reverse complement strand
AAAAGGGCTGGAGCTTCAACCCCCATCATGTGCACCTTCTACAGAGGTGCCATAGAAAGTGTCCTGACCAGCTGCATCACTGTGTGGTTTGGTGCATGTACTGCATCCTGCCGCAAGAGCCTCCAGCGCATTGTGAGAGCAGCTGAGAAGATCGTCGGCACCTCCTTCCCCTCACTGCAGGACTTACACAGCAAACGCCTCACTCGGAAAGCCCACTGCATGGCAGGTGATCCCACACACCCACTACACAGCTGCTTCAGACTGCTGCCATCAGGGAGGAGACTGAGGAGTCTCCAGGCTCGAACCAGCAGACTGAGAGACAGCTCTGTTCATCAGGCAGTCAGGATGCTAAACACTCTGCCTGCTCTGCCCCCCTCCCATTTGAACTGCCTTAACACTAAAACTTTCTCACACATTACCACACAACACAAAGATTTTAACACTGGACTCTGTGTCATCAAACGGGTTATTCACTAAACTCTCGGTCATGTGCTCATACAGTTTGCACTACTTCTCATACTTGCACTAATGTTTGTATTACATCACTGCCTATAGTCATAATACTGTTTACATTCTCTGTTTACATTTATTAATACTGTTTACTTTTATTACTACTGCTTACATTTAATTACTACTGTTTACATTTACACTACTCTAATATCTACACCACTGCTGATACATATACAGTGTGCTCTGACCGGTCTTATTTAGGGATGCCCAATGTGCCTTACTGCATATGCCACTTTTTGCCTCTATAACAACATCAACTACTACCTCATACATATACTGTGTACATTAACTCATACGCTGCTTTGCCACTTTGCAAATGTCAATGCTAGAAACCTTTAGTTTATTTTAGTTATACTTTTTATACTCTTTTTTATACTAGTATGCAAAAACTCAGGACAGTATTATGTTCATTAAATGTTTAATGTTTTAGTTTTAGAGTTGGTGTAAATTTTCATACTCTTATACCACTATGCAAAAACTCAGGACAGTGTTAGTTTTACTATTTTATGCTTATGTCTATTATTATATGTTTCAGTGTTTCAATGTTTAGATGTTTACTGTTGCACCGAGGGACTGAGAGAAACGCAATTTCGGTCCTGTGTATGTCCTGTACAGTACATATTGCAGATCTGACAATAAAGTTGACTTTGACTTTGACTTTGATATATATATATCCCTCTCCGGGTCGGGGAGGAGGTCCTGCCCCAAGTGGAGGAGTTTAAGTATCTCGGGGTCTTGTTCACGAATGAGGGAAAACTGGAGCGTGAGATCGATAGGCGGATAGGTGCAGCATCCGCAGTGAAGCGGGCGCTGTACCGGTCTGTCGTGGTGAAGAGAGAGCTGAGTCGAAAGGCAAAGCTCTCAATTTACCGATCGATCTACGTTCCCACCCTCATCTATGGTCATGAGCTTTGGGTTGTGACCGAAAGAACGAGATCTCGGATACAAGCGGCTGAAATGAGTTTTCTCCGCAGGGTGTCTGGACTCTCCCTTAGAGATAGGGTGAGAAGCTCAGTCATCCGGGAGGGACTCGGAGTAGAGCCGCTGCTTCTCCACATCGAGAGGAGCCAGTTGAGGTGGCTCGGGCATCTGGTTAGGATGCCTCCTGGACGCCTCCCTGGTGAGGTGTTCCGGGCATGTCCCACCGGGAGGAGACCCAGAGGAAGACCCAGGACGCGCTGGAGGGACTATGTTTCTCGGCTGGCCTGGGAACGCCTTGGGATTCCCCCAGAGGAGCTGCTCCAAGTGGCTGGGGAGAGGGAAGTCTGGGCCTCCCTACTTAGGCTGCTACCCCCGCGACCCGACCCCGGATAAGCGGAAGAAGATGGATGGATGGATGGAATTGAGTGCGGTCAGAGAGATAGGAGGTGAACCAGTCTAACGGGGTACCTGAGATGCCAATGGAGGTTAGTCTGTTGAGGAGGATAGAATGACAGATGGTGTCGAAGGCAGAACTTAGATCAAGAAGAATGAGGATGGACAGAAGACCAGAGTCAGCAGCAAGAAGAAGGTCGTTAGTAATTTTTACTAGAGCTGTTTCGGTGCTATGGTGGGGGCGAAAACCAGATTGAAACTCTTCATAAATGTTGTTGTTGGACAGGTGAGAGTGAAGTTGACTGGCAACAGTTTTTTCAAGGATATTGGAGATCAAGGGCAGATTGGAGATCGGACGAAGATTATTGAAGTTGGTGAAGTCAAGACCTGGTTTCTTGATGATGGGGGTGATGGCAGCAGATTTGAAGGCTGTGGGAACAATGCCAAAGGTTAGGGAGGAGTGGATGATATTAGTGATGATAGGGAGCAGAGACGGGAGACAGGATTTAACAAGAACTGTGGGGAATGGGTCAAGTTGACAGGATGAGGACTTGGACTTGCTGATAATGTCAGCAATGTCATCAGCAGAGGGGAGGGAGAAGACAGAGAAAGGGAGGGAGGGGGGAGTTCAACAAGGATGGTGGGGGCAGTATTTGGTCCAAGGTGTTTATGAATTGAAATAATCTTTTCATTGAAATATGACATCAGGGAGTTGCAAAATTCTGTGGAAACCATGTGAGAGGGTAAAGAGTTAGGAGATGAGACAGAACGGTGGAGGAGAGAGAACAACAAAATGAGTCCTCATGACACAATCAGACTACTTGTATAAATAAAGGTTAAATAAAGAAATATACAGTATATCATCCATCTATCAAAACATTCAACCATCCACAGAGTTCTAATTAGAAAATCCAGACATCCTCAGTGACTCTCCTGGAGGATCCCAAGATGTTGCCAGGCCTCCCCATGATCTCTCTAAAGAGGTCTAAGTCTGTCCTGGGGTCTCTTCTCTGTGAGACATGTCCAGAAAACCTCCAGGGGGAGGCACCCAACAGGCACCCTAATGCCAGAACCACCTCAGTGGACTCCATCTAATGAGGATCAGTAGGCTAAAGGCCCATGCTCCCCAAAAATTGAGTTACTAATCTCATGAGCCAGGACACTTTACCAAGGAAACTCATTTCAGACTCATTTCCAGATCCTTGTTCCATATTTCAGGATTTCAAAGTTGAGGGTTGGAAACTAGAAAGAACAGTAAATCCAGAGCTCTGCCTTTCAGCTTAGATCGTTCTTCACCACAACAGACCGGAGTGGCACACTCATTACTGCAGACAAGACCCCAACGTGTTGATCTATTTCATGAATGAACAAGACTTTTTGAACTCCAGCGCAGAGTTGTAACCATGGTGTTCACATGTCGAACTGCTCTGTTTGGTCTCTTTATTGCTCCTGAAAGATCTTCTTCAGCCTATCCCAACAAAATGTTAATGTATTAACTAAGCACGGGGTCCAAACAGGCTCTGTGGCTGCTTTTATGGTGAATTAAACACACACCGAGGCTGGACCGGGACAAAAAGTAAGAAGAAACTGAAGGTGTGCTCAACGCTCCTCATTATTAAAACAAATTTTAATTTCCTCTGAGAGATTTCATGTTTTGTGTCAAACACGGCCTCACAGTGGCTTCCTGCAGACCAGAGGGAATTCAGTTTACTGTTTACTCAGTTTTACTGAACAAATGAATAAACTGCAGAATAAATCTCACTCTGCTGACGAGTGTGGTGCTTAAACATGAATTAGAGCTGAGAAACAAAGACAGAAGTTATAGTGAGCCGGATTACAGACACAGAGGAACACTTTCAGGATTATTTTTTACAAATAATTTGGTCTCATGTTTATTTTTTTGCTTCTAATATAATTTCTTCTGATCTCGTTTTCCTCAAACAACTTGATAACTATGAACTACCATAATCACTTAATTGTGTTAAAAATATACTTAAACTCTAAACTGAAACCCTTGAAATGATGTCCTCAATAATTGCTGATACTGAGTTGCTCATTTTTCTACGAGCAGGACACTACATTAACATAAAGTCGTGGGCAAAAGTTTGGAGAACGGCACAAATTGGGTTTTCACAAAGTTTGTGGCCTCAGTTTTTTATGACCTTCTGTCCAATGTTTATATGATAAAATGAAGTACAATTAAAAGTTTTCCATACATTACTTTTACTTTTTACTGACAAACACATCAGTTTAAGCAAAGACTTCCATTCTTCTTGAAGACACCTCCGCATGCTGGGTATCAGCTTCTGGGTAAAATCATGACGGCAACCCATTCTTGATCTTGACTAACCAGTGCTTGGAGATGATCAGAGCTAGGCCTGTCGTGATAATAAATCAATGAATCTCATGATAAATAAAAATTATCGACCTCATTTTCATTTATCGGCTTTATCGTATCTTCTTGTCTCTCTCTGAAGTCTCTGAATGACAAAAGGCTCAACTCCGGTGCTCTTCACTAACCCCTCCCTTTCTCTTTACAATATGTTTTAATCGTCCAAAATCATGTTTTTGATCGTTAAAAGCAGGTAAGCTGAGACGCTAAGCTACGAGCTAAACTAACAGCCGACCTCGGGAAAAAAAACTCCGTCTTGTCAAAGCTACAAAATTCACAGTTGAAACCTGTACCTTCGTCTAAAAAGTTGTTTTTCTCTGAAAAAAAAAAGCTGAGAACTTGTTTACTGATGTTTTATTAAAAACTTTGTGTGAAAATGCTAAAGAGTTCAAACCACAACGAGCGTCCGCCATTTTGAAAACTGAAGAGACAGCCCATGTCACGTCAAGAGACCTCCTTCCATTTTTCTTAAAGAGACACGCTGCTCGCACCCTCACTATCCATCCTTCAGTTCAAACAGTCTTTTACTGTCAGCCAGTGGTCAAAAAAGGCACTACACACAAAATTAACCAACATTTCTTCTTAAATTTGACAATAATTACTAATTATTGTCAAATTTCAAACAATAATATTGTTAACCGCAATCATTTCTGAGACAGTATCTCGCCCAGTAAAATGTGTCATTGTGACAGGCCTAATCAGAGCTTCTGGGATTTTGTTTGTCTGCTCTCTTTTTGAGGATTGACCACAGGTTCTCAGTGGGTCTGAGATCTGAGGAGTTTCCAGGTCGTGGACCCAACATTTCAACGTTTTGTTGTCCGAGCCACTCGGTCATCAACATCTGTCCTCCATGGTTTTCTTGGAGAGAAGTGACTTCTTAAGTCTTGGTCTCACTGTGCGTTCAGATGCTCTCACACTGGCTCTCGCCACTCCTGACCGCGTTCTGCACTGCTGGTGACCCGACCTCGTAGCTGCTCCCTCTTTAGGTGACGTCCTGGCGCTTGCTCGACTCTCTTGGTGCCCTGAAGTCTTCTTCACTGCAGCTGAACAACTTCTCCTTGAAACTCTTGATGATTCCATAAATGATTTGAAGCAGCAGTGTCCCTGAAAGTCATCTGACCACTTGTCACCATCTGGAGTTAATACAAAGAGCCACACTGAGGCAACAAACCGTGAAAACGAACTCTTGTGCCATTCTCAAAACTTTTGGCCATGACTGCAGTTACTTTTGTCAGAATAGCTCTGTCAGCCAGCTAACTGATGTAGCATCAAATCCTGCATGTTGTATGAGTGTGCACCTGCTGAGTGCTCTACAGACAGTCAACAGAACCGTGCTTGTATCTGTGCATCACTTGCAGGCGTTTAACGCTGAGACTTTTAGTCCTGAACATGCAAATTCTGTGAGTGTTACAAAACATTTCTTCCGGTGTGCACAGTGAACGGGGGTTTTAGTAAGTGTGATTCATGGGTCTAAAAGGTACTACACAAGCACTTGGGACTAGGGGTTGAACGAGTACATAATTTTAAAACTCAACATTAACATAATAATACTCGAGTAGAACTCGAGTAGTTGATGATGTCATAGGATCTCAGGATGCAAAAAATAATTAACTCTCTAAAACCGCAAAAAAATTATAAAAAGGAATTTATTATTTACAAAAAAAGACCAACAAAACATTGGGAGCATATATTAATAATAATAATAATAGTAATAATAATGAATTCAATTTATAACGCACTTTTCATGAAAATATTAATGTCACGTTCAATAAAAAATATTAGGCTCCTACCATTTATCTTACAGCAAATAAGTCACAGGAAACCCAAAACTGTTAGTTATTATTATTAAGCTGCAAAAGTGAAAAAAATGTGTGGCACGTCAAAAACGAAACTAAAAACAGTGGGGGGTTGACCACGCCGCACCACCGCCTGTGGTGCTGCACATTAGGTTTAGTTGTAGAGATTAATATGTTAATAGGTTTTTATAGGTTTAGAGATTAATGTTTTTTGCTTTTTATTTGTGAAACAAGATCAGAGGAAGCTGGTTCTAGTTCGGTCGATTGGACCCGGTGTTACACCACATTCTGTGACCTGCAACAGTTCATGCAACACCGCCCCCTATGGTCACAATATACGGTGGTCACAGAATATGGTGTAACACCGGTTCGCAACACGCTCCAAACAGGAAGTTGATTCATTTTCTGTTCTGTAACTGCGACGTGATGACGTCACTACGAATACTCGACTTGAAATCAAAAAACTCGATAGAGGTCCAAGTAATCGATGTGTTGATTACTCGAGTAGTCTGTTAAAGCCCTACTTGGGATGTGCCATTTGTGTGACTCACCACAAGTCAGAAGAATGTTGGACTTTCTGCAGCTATGTATGTATGTACTTCCGGCACTCGGCGAAGCAGGTCGCATCTCTTTTTGCTCCTCTCCTCCCTAAGTTTTCCTCCTCCTTGCTTTTGCATTTTGTCTCGTCTTTAACTCTTCAGCGCTCACTCGAACCAATTTGGAATGAATTTATTTACGTGGGCTGTTTCCTCTATTGATACAATTTTTTCAACGAAGCGCACCGGACCAGGAGAGGCGGCTTGCCCCTTCGACACGCATGCGGTGGGATACACTATGGACTCATGGCCAATGTGTCTGACCGTTCTCTCTGTCGAAGACGTTGAAGTTTTGTGGATTATTGGAATATTGGTGGCAGTTGCTCTGCTTTTTGGGATCGGCGGATGTTTTCTGCTACTGGAAGCTGAGGGAGGCGGCCGCGGCGATCAACGCGTTGGCGAGACTCCTTGCTCAACAAGATTCTCTGATCCGGGCTATGACCTCAACGACCCAGCTGTTGTACGAGCTGAACCGCACGGTGGGAGCAGCGGCGGACCTGCGGTGCGCTTTGGGACTCGTTTACAGCCCCACCAGGGCACAGACGGGGATTTGTAGCTCCGAACCTCACATGATTCGGATTTGGACCTGAACAGCACCTGGACTTCAAGGCTGCAGTCAAAAGTACACTGTAGCCTGGCCTGAAAATAAATAAGCGACTAATCTAATCTGGACTGTGAGCAACCTTGGAAAAAGAAGGCTGTCTGCAATCTTCTCCTGGAGTGAAAGCTGTTGAGAACTCGCCCCCCCCCCCCCAGAGGTCTCCGTGTGCTTTCAGAATGGAGCCGAGCTGAATGCCATCTACAGACTGTGCTTATCTGAAATGATTTTCACGGACAATCTCCCTGCTTGCCATGAAATGCAACATGTCTTGTCTTATTCGTGCTAAAGCTGGTAGAGTTTTTTAGACTTTATCATGGAGTGTCCTAAGACAAATTGTGATAGATTCTTTTTTGAATACCACTGATTACCCGACTGTATGTTCCTTTTTCATATCTGATTGTTGGTGGCGCGGTTTTATACTGCTGCGGCTTCCGTGCGTACGTCCCTCTTCGGATGGTGCGCGCGCCAATTGCAAAACTTTGTACCTTGGTGCAAATATGCCAATAAAGATATATTCTATTCTATTCTTCTATTCTATTCTATTCTATGAGGCAAAGTTTCCCAAACTTTGAGCAAGTCAGGCACGCATCCTGTACTTGACGAGTACTTTGTCCAAACTTCTCAAACCTTCTGTCAGTGACCACTGGGACTGTGACCTAACAACCCCTGCGATCCGTGCATGTCTTGTGGTGTGTCGTGAGCTTGGCTTAACGCAGCAACGTGTGACAAAGCTTCATGACGTTCAGCTGAAGACAGGAGAACGTTGTCTCCAGTGTCTGAGTGTAAATAATGCAGCTTCATCTGTATTAAAACTGTATGCAAGGCTGCACTCAGTTTTAGGACAAACTCATTTTAAACCCTCGTGTTTTATCTTGTAGGTTAATCCCTCAGCGCTCAAACACAAAACCTCTTTTCCTCCGTCCTGTTTTCTTCAGAGTTATGACCCTTTTCTTAAAGCTGCACCACCGCTTTGCTTTGTTTACCACTCATCCCACTTTACAGCAGCTGTTCTCTGCACGACGAGCTGAGGAGGTTATTTCCATGGAAAACAACAGGAAGTAAAGATGTGTGCTGTGACGGGAATAGAAACGTTTCTGTTGAAATCTGTCTGTGTGTTGCAAACTCTCCTTCTTTGTTTTGTTCTTTTTATTTGAGCACTGATGACAGCCGAGGCTCATCGTACGCACCTTGAAGCCCATCTTGCCCTTCTTGCAGCAGAGGCAGGCCAGCATGAGGAAGACGAAGGTGAAGAGGCCGGAGAAGGAGATGGCCACCACAGCCAGGGAGGACGAAAAGGACATGTCACTCAGCGGAGCTCCATCTGCAGGAGGAACACAACAGCTGCATCACACTGTGCTTTCACATCAGATTAATCAACGTTACAGCAGAACGTCCTGATGCATGCTCATCAGGGCACTAACGATCGATTGTTAGACTGACGGTCCTCCTTTTACACGTGAACAGATAGTTCTGGATGTCCCCAGCAAACTGGTTGAGAAGGTGCTGTTTATAGGACTGGGTTTGTTGTGGCTCCTCAGACTGAAGAAGTTCTTTGGATAAAAGACGAAACGTTTCAATTAGAGATGCACCGATCCACATTTCTCACTTCCGATCCGATCCTTAAAAACTAGGTATCGACCGATACCGATACTTTTCCGATCCGATACTGTTCAGGTATGTGAATCTGTATAATGAAAATTTGGTACTGAGACTGTTCATTTGAACATTGTGTGAGATACACCCAATGAAGACACTCTTGGGCCTTACAACAGGAAACTCACAAACTTTAACAGCACACAAGAGGCAGGTCTATACCACACACATGTCCTTCGCACTCATGGTGCAGCTGGAAAAACTAAAAAACCACTAAGCATGATGGGAAAGACAACACAGCCCACTCCCCTTAACCACTAAGAGAGTGGATTTTGTTGTCTTTCCCATAATGCTTAGCGTTTTTTTTAGTTTTCCAGCTTTAGGTGCAGCTGGAAAACAAAAAAAACGCTAAGCATTATGGGAAAGACAACAAAATCCACTCCCCTTAACCACTAAGGGAGTGGATTTTGTTGTCTTTCCCATAATGCTTAGCATTTTTTTAGTTTTCCAGCTTTAGGTGCAGCTGGAAAACTAAAAAACAGCTAAGCATTATGGGAAAGACAACAAAATCCACTCCCCTTAACCACTAAGGGAGTGGATTTAGTTGTCTTTCCCATAATGCTTAGCGTTTTTTTTTCAGCTGTACCATGAGTAAGAAGGACATGTGTGTGGTTAGTGAATTTCCTGTTGTAAGGCTCAAAAGTGTCTTCATTGGGTTTAGCTCACACAATGTTAAGACGGCAGTCACAGAATGTGATGGAACACAAGTGCTCTTTGAAGCTGGATCGGAAATATCGGCAGGTTGGATCCGATATCCGATACTTAAATTATGCCGGTATCGGTCGGCCCCATCCCTAGTTTCAATAAGAAGAATCCGTCCAGAGGACCTTTTTCATTCATTCATTCATTCAACCTTTATTTATACAGGCTAGCCTCGTTGAGTCACGGGGACTCATTTACAAGAGGGACCTGTCTCACTCACACCAAACAACCATCCACTCTCACACTCACACCTAGGGTCAATTTAGAGTCACCAATCAGCCTAACAAGCATGTTTTTTGGTCTGTGGGAGGAAACCGGAGTACCCGGAGGAAACCCACGCATGCACGGGGAGAACATGCAAACTCCACCCAGAAAGGCCCCGGACCGGGATTTGAACCGGCAACCTTCTCGCTGAGAGGCAGCAGCTCTACCAGTTGTGCCACTGTGCTGACCTGACTACAGTTTTTGGATTAAAGCAGAAACACGGAGATTTTATGATCTTATTGCTTTCTTTCATATGACAAGTTTGCATCCAGAAATATTCATGTTTAATTAATTGCACTGAATCCAGATTTGATGAGAATAAAATATATTTGTGGTAATAATGACCCTTCTTTGTTTGTTACTGCTGATAAAAGAAACTTTAAACTTGATGCTCACTGTCACTTTTTGCAGATCTCTGGATTCAGTTTACTGTATTCCTATAGAGCCAAGTCACAACAGAATTAATCTCAGAGCCCTGAACAGAAACATTCATATATAAAAATAATAAGTTAACAGAAACATTCATATATAAAAATAACAAGTTAACAGAAACATTCATATATAAAAATAATAAGTTAACATTCATACATAAAAATATTAAGTTAACATTCATATATAAAAACAATAAGTTAACATGCCCTGATGCATGCTCAATAAGTTAACATACATATATAAAAATAATCAGTTAACAGAAGCATTCATTTATAAAAATAATAAGTTAACAGAAACATTAATATATAAAAACAATAAGATGACAGAAACATTCATATATAAAAATAATAAGATAACCGAAACATTCATATATAAAAATAATAAGTTAACAGAAACATTCATATAAAAAAATAATAAGTTAACAGAAACATTTTTTTTGATACTTTGTTAAAAAAAAACAAAAAAACTTTCTTTTGTTTTTTTCTCTCTTTTGTTTTCTATTGTTTATTGTTTGTTTGTTTATTGTTTATTGTTTAAGGAAATTCTACCACTGCTGTTCATTGTTCTTTAGTTTTAGCAGGTCGCTTTCGTAAATGAGCCCATGAGGTTCAAAAGATTTACCTGACTAAATAAAGGTTGAATGAATGAATGAATTCATATACAAAAATAATAAGTTAACAGAAACATTCGTATATAAAAATAATAAGTTAACAGAAACAATCATAAAATAATATAATAATACACTATTATTCTGCTCTTCTTCCGGCACTCGGCGAAGCAGGTCGCATCTCTTTTTGCTCCTCTCCCCCCTAAGTTTCCTCCTCCCTGATTTTGCATTTTGTCTCGTCTTAACTCTTCAGCGCTCACTCGAACCAATTTGGAATGAATTTATTTACGTGGGCTGTTTCCTCTATTGATACAATTTTTTCAACGAAGCGCACCAGACCAGGAGAGGCGGCTTGCCCCTTCGACACGCATGCGGTGGGATACACTATGGACTCGTGGCCAATGTGTCTGACCGTTCTCTCTGTCGAAGACGTTGAAGTTTTGTGGATTATTGGAATATTGGTGGCAGTTGCTCTGCTTTTTGGGATCGGCGGATGTTTTCTGCTACTGGAAGCTGAGGGAGGCGGCCGCGGCGAACAACGCGCTGGCGAGACTCCCTGCTCAACAAGATTCTCTGATCCGGGCTATGACCTCAACAAGCCAGCTGTTGTACGAGCTGAACTGCACGGTGGGAGCAGCGGTGGACAGCCGCGGACCTGCGGTGCGCTTTGGGACTCGTTTACAACCGACCCATCAGGGCACAGATGGGGATTTGTAGCTCGGAACCTCACATGATTCGACGATTTGGACCTGAACAGCACCTGGACTTCAAGGCTGCAGTCAAAAGTACACTGTAGCCTGGCCTGAAAATAAATAAGCGACTAATCTAATCTGGACTGTGAGCAACCTTGGAAAAAGAAGGCTGTCTGCAAATCTTCTCCTGGAGTGAAAGCTGTTGAGAACTCGCTCCCCCCCCAGAGGTCTCTGTGTGCTTTCAGAATGGAGCCGAGCTGAATGCCATCTACAGACTGTGCTTATCTGAAATGATTTTCACGGACAATCTCCCTGCTTGCCATGAAATGCAACATGTCTTGTCTTATTCGTGCTAAAGCTGGTAGAGTTTTTTAGACTTTATCATGGAGTGTCCTAAGACAAATTGTGATAGATTCTTTTTTGAATACCACTGATTACCCGACTGTATGTTCCTTTTTCATATCTGATTGTTGGTGGCGCGGTTTTATACTGCTGCGGCTTCCGTGCGTACGTCCCTCTTCGGATGGTGCGCGCGCCAATTGCAAAACTTTGTACCTTGGTGCAAATATGCCAATAAAGATATATTCTATTCTATTCTATTCTATTAATACACCAGATTTCAGGTCAGGTTTTTTTTTAACTATTTGTCGGCAGTGTACAAAATAACAAAAATTAAAAGAGTTAAAACTATAAAACTTGTATTTGTGGTTTTCAATTCTATAATAGAATTGAAAACCACAAATAAAATAATTTCTATTATTTGTTATATTTATTTTATTTATTTATTTCTGCTTCAAAAAGTTTAATTTCAAGTATGTTTGCCTTACTCTGTCAATATGGATAAAACATTTAAAATAGGCTGTAGTTTTGGTAGAACAACGTAAGTTTAAAAATGATGATAACTGATCATAAATACGTATAAATTACAATTAAAGTGAACTGAGAACTCAAAATTGAATCCTCTCGTTGGTGAAAAGTTTGATTTAGTATCTGCAGCAGGAAATCTAGCATGATTTATTCACAAATCATTCTGATGCCAAACAAACTTTCATTTCAGACAAAACTAATATTAAACAAGACCTAGAACATAAACCAATTTTAAACCGAATTTGTGTAAGCTTCTTTTCTTGATTTAAAACAAAAATTTATCTTGAAAATAAAAATATTTTGCATGACCTGCACCTTTGAACAGGTTTTTTTTTTCCTAAGGTTCTTCTGTCAGGCACATTTTCTTATTTTTCTTATATTATATTTGTATTTTTGACCGTTCTGACTGAATTAATGGGTGGAGACATGCAGAAGACATGAGGGAAACATGAGGGTCAAGCAGAGATGATGAGGAAAAATGGGGCAATGTGGGCGACAAAAGACTGAAACAAGGACATTTTAAACGTATATTTGTGTTAAAAGCAGCGTTGAACATAAAGAAACTAATTAAAATGTCAGTCCAACCTTCTGATCATATCATAGATCTTCTGTTAATCAGGAGCAAAACAACAAACGTGTTTTAATTAAAGGTAAAAGTTGAAGCCAGATCTCATCCATCCACACACAGCTTCATGAAGCTCAGTGTTTCCAGATGACCTTATTTATGTCATTTTACTTGGTTTTATCGTTTATCTTTGTTTTAAATTGTCCTTTGGTTAACAGTGATTGTTTTAAATCTGCTTTATAAATAAAGTTAATTGAATTCCTTTTTGCTGCGTCTCTCTGAGCCTCAGCAAAGTCTTCATGCGTCCAGTTCCCCTCAGGCCAATAAAAATCCTCCCAGTCTCACGTTTTATTTTTTTCCTTTAACGCCGCTGCTGTAATTTTATTTATCCTGCAACGACTTCTGAAATACAATGGTTACCATGGAAACAGATGAAGCAGTTTTTCCTTCAGCTGCAAATCTCTCACATTGATTCTGCCAACAGCAGTGACACACACACACACACACACACACACACACACACACACACACACACACACACACACACACACACACACACACACACACACCATTGCCAGTTTGTGCTGCTGGCTCTGGTGAGCCTCAGGCTCTTAATGTAATTGGAAAGAGAGGCTGCTGGCTGTCTGCAAAACAAAAGATTAATAAATTCATATTTACAATAATCACACGTGGATTTAACCATTAAACTAGTTGAGCATCTCTGGGAGGCTGCGTCGTGCGCGGTGTGACCGTCATCTGAAGCTCTGCGGCCTCGGTCAATCGGAAACGCTTCACAAGAACGTTCAGATTTAATTGCTCGTCTGTCGGGGATAATTACAGAAGATTATTTTTACAATGTTGTGGTTGATGTGAAGCTCCACACACACAACCTGAGGTATTAATGTCTGGGGACGCTTTGTAAAAACATGTTGCTGCTTCGCTCCTACAGTTTCCTTCACCGCAGATATGGATAAATTACAGTTTGCAGCTGATCATGAATTTCGTTTCACTCTGGTTGTTCAGATTATTTTGAGGCAGCTTCGGTAAAGATCAACTTTAAAATGCATCAAATTAAACACGTTGCTGCTTCAGGAACCAGCTCAGTTTGAAAAGATCCACACATTTAAAAAAAATCGATGAAGTTTGCTTGAATTGTTTTGAAATTTCAATGACAGCTGATTCGGCTGCTTCCATTTCTGCAGCATGTCTGTAAGTAGAGCACATAACAACAACAACAACAACAACAACAACAACAACAACAACAACAACAATAATAATGATAATCTTCTTCTTCTTCTTTTGGCTTCTCCCTTCGTCAGGGGTCACCACAGCGAACTAGTCGCACGAAGATTTGGCAATTGTTTTTACGCTGCCCTTCCTGACACAACCACAGACCACTGTGTGGAGCAGAGAGCTGATATCTAGGGTTCCCGAGGGAGCAGATGGTGGGGTTAAGGGCCTTGCTCAAGGGCCCAGAGTGGGGCAAATGAAGGTGGAGACAGGTGTGACTGCTTCACTTATTCCACCCACATTTTTGATGTTGTCGGTACCGGGGCTTGAACCATTGATCTTCCGATAATAATAATAATAATAATAAATTCAATTTATAACGCACTTTTCATTACTGAAAATCTCAAAGTGCTACACATATATTGAATGCTACACACATTCATAAACCGGTGGCGGCAGACTACCATGCAAGGTGCTTTCCAGTCCTACCGGGAGCAACTCAGGGTTAAGTGTCTTGCCCAAGGACACAACGACACATGGAGCGGGTCCCGGGAGTCGAACCGCCAACTTTCCGATCGGGAGACAACTGCCATTACCACTACACCACGGCCGCCGATCACAAACTCACCTTCTTAACCTCTGCACCACCACTCCCAATAATAATAATGATAATAATAATAGAAAACAAGATTAAGAAGGTCTATTTTACAGGAAGAACCATCTGTTTTTCCCCAATTAATTTCTAAAGTCAGCAAATGAAGCAACATTTGTCTGTAACACAGTTAAACAAATTAAAATTGAATCAAATTAAATAAATTTAATTTTAATATCAACTTGTCTTTCTCAAAAGTGTAACTGTTTCAAGCATCAACAAATAAAGACAAATTGTCTCTCTTCAGTTAAGAATTAAAGCTAAAAGGTCTGTCTGTTGGAGGAACCTTATTCACTTATGCATGCTCACAACCACACACAAATGGATGCAGGGATGTATAGGTAGATATATGCAGATATGTAGATGGGTATATGAATGAATATAAATGTACAAGTATGTATACTGTATATATNACACACACACACACACACACACACACACCATTGCCAGTTTGTGCTGCTGGCTCTGGTGAGCCTCAGGCTCTTAATGTAATTGGAAAGAGAGGCTGCTGGCTGTCTGCAAAACAAAAGATTAATAAATTCATATTTACAATAATCACACGTGGATTTAACCATTAAACTAGTTGAGCATCTCTGGGAGGCTGCGTCGTGCGCGGTGTGACCGTCATCTGAAGCTCTGCGGCCTCGGTCAATCGGAAACGCTTCACAAGAACGTTCAGATTTAATTGCTCGTCTGTCGGGGATAATTACAGAAGATTATTTTTACAATGTTGTGGTTGATGTGAAGCTCCACACACACAACCTGAGGTATTAATGTCTGGGGACGCTTTGTAAAAACATGTTGCTGCTTCGCTCCTACAGTTTCCTTCACCGCAGATATGGATAAATTACAGTTTGCAGCTGATCATGAATTTCGTTTCACTCTGGTTGTTCAGATTATTTTGAGGCAGCTTCGGTAAAGATCAACTTTAAAATGCATCAAATTAAACACGTTGCTGCTTCAGGAACCAGCTCAGTTTGAAAAGATCCACACATTTAAAAAAAATCGATGAAGTTTGCTTGAATTGTTTTGAAATTTCAATGACAGCTGATTCGGCTGCTTCCATTTCTGCAGCATGTCTGTAAGTAGAGCACATAACAACAACAACAACAATAATAATGATAATCTTCTTCTTCTTCTTCTTTTGGCTTCTGCCTTCGTCAGGGGTCGCCACAGCGAACTAGTCGCACTAAGATTTGACAATTGTTTTTACGCTGGATGTTCTTCCTGACACAACCACAGCCCTCTGTGTGGAGCAGAGAGCTGATATCTAGGGTTCCCGGGGGAGCAGATGGTGTGGGTTAAGGGCCTTGCTCAAGGGCCCAGAGTGGGGCAAATGACTGCTTCACTTATTCCACCCACATTTTTGATGTTGTCGGTACCGGGGCTTGAACCATTGATCTTCCAATCACAAGCTCACCTTCTTAACCTCTGCACCACCACTCCCAATAATAATAATGATAATAATAATAATAGAAAACAAGATTAAGAAGGTCTATTTTACAGGAAGAACCATCTGTTTTTCCCCAATTAATTTCTAAAGTCAGCAAATGAAGCAACATTTGTCTGTAACACAGTTAAACAAATTAAAATTGAATCAAATTAAATAAATTTAATTTTAATATCAACTTGTCTTTCTCAAAAGTGTAACTGTTTCAAGCATCAACAAATAAAGACAAATTGTCTCTCTTCAGTTAAGAATTAAAGCTAAAAGGTCTGTCTGTTGGAGGAACCTTATTCACTTATGCATGCTCACAACCACACACAAATGGATGCAGGGATGTATAGGTAGATATATGCAGATATGT
>JBBPBX010028727.1:0-14746 GCA_038048925.1 Garcialebias charrua | reverse complement strand
TTTACAGAGAGGGGGCGGGGCCTAAAACTGTACTACTACTTGCAGGCACTCGTCCTTTGTGACTTCAACCTTCAGTTAATTTAAATAAAACAGAGGATTCTCCTCAATGTCACCAACGAGCCTCGATCCAAAGAGACAAACGTGTCCTCCTAAAGGTCGTCTCCTCAGAGGTCTTCATGACGTCACACACACAGAACCGGAGACAGGACAGTTTCTACTCAAAGCAGCACGAGCTCCACGCAGCCTCTGCATCTTCAGCTTCCTGAGACAGTTTCTTCTGTCAGAGCTGGAAGAAACGCTGCAGCATCCAGACCTCCTCAGAGCTTCAACAGAACAAAACCTGCAGCCTGTAGGACCTGATCCAGATACTCATCCACACATCTCACAGCTTGACAGGTCTCCTGTCAGAAAAACACATCAGCTGCATCATCATCAGAGCAGGTGAAGATTCACAGCTGAATCATCTGCCAGGAGGTCAGGACCAGCAGAAACAGGAGACTGGTCCTCATGCTGCTCAGCATCTTCAGAACAGCAACAAAAATAATTCATATCTGAAATTCTGAGAGTTACAGATGAAGATCTGGGCCTTGACGCCTGTAAATAAGATGGTGGAGGCCGGGACAAGGAGACAAAAAGCGTGTTGTGAGACATGCAAATCTGTCTCACAGCGTCTTCTCCAAAGGTCACGCTCCGCCTCGTCCATCTCCCTGAGAACAACCGAACCTTTTCATTCTGTTACGTAAAACACGCGGCTGCGCCTCGTTTCTCATTATTCATGTGGAGTAATGTGTCCCCGAGCAGGAAGAAAAGGAAACATGGTTCTGATCCGAATGTTCCACAGAACCAGACACGCTGAACGACCCCGGACATGAACCACCACGAAGAATCAACTGGAATGTTGAACAGAGAGGACACGATCCAGCTGCCAGAGGACAAGCATGACAGACAGACAGACAGACAGACAGACAGACAGACAGACAGACAGACAGACAGACAGACAGACAGACAGACAGACAGACAGACAGACAGACAGACAGACAGTAATTTAATATTATTTATGTGAGGAGCAGACTGCTTTGCATTTAACTCCATCACAGAACTCTCATCTTGAACTAGCATGAAGGCGACAGTGGAAAGGAAAAACTCCCTCATGAGGAAGAAACCTTTAGCAGAACCAGACCAGGAGTCAGGACAAGCGTCATCTGCTTCGGCTGGGTTTGGTAGGAACAGATACACAATGGCAGGTCAAGAATCACATGTTAAGATAGAAATAGTATCAAATGAAAACTATTCAATTTTAACAATTCATTTAAAGAAATGAGGTCAGTTTGTCCTCTAGTAGTCTAAGTCTATAGCAGCAGAACAAGACAACACTAACTATAGGATTTATGAAAAAGTAAAGTGTTAATCCCAGTCTTCAAACTGGACAATGTGTCAGCCTCATGGACAGAAACTGGAAGTTGGTTCCACAAGAGAGGAGCCTGACAACTGAAAGATCTTCCTCCATTCTGCTGCTGGAAACTCTAGGAACCACAAGTAAACCTGCAGTCTGAGAGTGAAGTGCTCTGTTAGGAAAATATGGAACAATAAGATCTGTAATGTAAGATGGAGCTAGGTTGTTGAGGGCTTTGTAGGTTAGAAACAGCATTATGAATTCAGTTCTGGATTTGACAGGGAGCCAGTGGAGAGAAACTAAAACTGGAGAGAGATAATCTCTCCCAGTAACTCCAGTTAAGACTCTGGCAGCAGCATGTTGGATCAACTGAAGACTTTTTAAAGAAGTATTTGGACACCCAGATAACAAACCATTGCAATAGTCCAGTCTAGACGTGACAAATGCATGAACCAGTTTTTCTGCATCATTTTTAGATGTTTCTAATTTTAGTGATATAACGCAGGTGGAAGAAGAAGGTTCTAGTGGCATTTTTAATGTGGGGGATAAAAGACATGTCCTGATCAAAAATAACACCAAGATTTTTAACATTAGAGCTGGAGGAAGATTAATGTCATCCAAGGAGGAGAAAGACTGAAGATGCTCAGGTCCAAAAACTAAAACCTCAGAAGCAGAACATTTAGGGTCATCCAGGTTTTTATGTCTTTAACACATGTTTGTAGTCTAAGTAACTGATTGGATTCATTGGGTTTTATGGACAAATATAACTGTGTATCATCAGCATAACAATGAACTTTTATCCCATGCTGTTTAATAACGTTACCTAACGAAAGCATATAGAAGGTAAAGAGTACTGGTCCAAGCATTGAACCCTGAGGAACTCCATGACTAGCGTTGGTGTGTGAAGAAGATTCATTATTTATATTTACAAACTGGAATCTATCAGATAAATATGATTTAAACCAATTTAGAGCTGTTCCTGTAATTCATTCATTCATTCATTCATTCAACCTTTATTTAGTCAGGTAAATCTTTTGAACCTCATGGGCTCATTTACGAAAGCGACCTGCTAAAACTAAAGAACAATGAACAGCAATGGTAGAATTTCCTTAAACAATAAACAATCAAACAATAAACAATAGAAAACAAAAGAGAGAGAAAAAATATATATATATATATATATATATATATACATATATATATATATACATATATATATATATATATATATAATATATATATATATATATACACATTCCTCCTTTTAACAAAGTATCAAAAAACTAGCAAAACATTATAAGGTAGATGTATAAAATCAAAGACAGGAACAAAAACAAACAAGAACAAAAACAAAAACAAAAACAAAGACAGGAACAAATCTGCATTGGTTTTTTTAATGAAAGAATGAAAAATTCCAACATCATATTCAAGTCTCTGTAGTAAAATATTATGATCAACTGTATCAAATGCAGCACTGAGTCAAACAGGACCAGTGGAGACACCTGTCCATTGTCTGAGGTCATGAGAATATCATTAGTAACTTTCACCAGTGTAGATTCAGTGTGGTGAGCTCCAAACTCTGACTGAAACTCTTCAGATGTCAAACTTAAATAAGTGTCACATGTGATTAAAATCTTTAACTGACCAAACATCGTCGCTCTGAAAACTGAACAGGCACTGAACCGGCTCACAGTCTTCAGAGCGCTTTTTATTTTACCACCATTTGTGTTTTTTAAACTGATCCATGGAGCAGGCGCTCCTGTACTTATTAATCATGGCACACAGTCCATATCTCCATCTTCTACCACCTACAAGTAGTGGATCATGGAGGCCTCAGGTCCAGGAGGGAAACCCAGACCTCGTTCTCTCCAGCTCCTCAGTGTTTCCAGACCAGAGAGGATGTGTGGTCCCTCCACAGAGCTCTTCCCAGTGAGATGTGCCTGGCAACCTCTAAAGGAAGGCCTCCAGATCAGATGCACCTCCTCAGCTGACAACCCCCCCCCCCCACACACACACACACACACACAAATAAATAAATAAAAAATCTCAGGTTGTTGTGAGTTGGATCAGAGAATAAAAAGTGGATCGATACAAGCTCCTCAAGGTGAGCCTGTGTGCCAAACTGATGACAGAGACAAAGCTCCACACGTCAAAAACACAGGCAGAGGGAAGATGGATCCCCCCCCCAACCCCCCCGGGGGGCTCCCTGCTGACACCAAACTTCCATCGCTCGCTGGAAGAGACGGCAGCAGAATATAGCTCAGACAGAGGAAACAACAGAAACAGATGCAGGAGAAGATGATGGAGACATGGAGCACTAACAGATGGGAGCAGGACGAGGATGAGGCAGCTCATCGAGAACGATTCACGTTGGAGTCGACTGAGCGTCTGGTGGTCACATGACGAGAAGCTGAGGTCACGTTTCTGACACACAGAGGGACGGACAACAGCCTCCATCATCATCGATGAATGTAAACACAAGCAGATGTTCACAAACAGCTGCTCTGACGTCTGACTCCAGGAGAGACTGTAAAGTCAGCTGGTTTCCATGGCAACGCCTTCCTCCAGCATCCCTGCTGAGGCTCGTTCAGACGCCCTGCTGATGTTCCCCCGAATAAAAAGACCTCTTAGTCAAGTTCCTCACACTCAGAACCAGAACCACAACAAACACTCAGACGGGTTTTTTTAGAACCTGTTCCAGAACTTCAACTTTCAGAACCTGAAGTTTTACACAACAGTGAGTCACACCTGCTAAACGACATGATGCTCTTTCCTCTGTGTAACGAAGAACGTGTGTTTCATGTTGTTGACCTTTGTGTTGTTTGTGTTTCATGTTGTTGACCTTTGTGTTGTTTGTGTTTCATGTTGTTGACCTTTGTGTTGTTTGTGTTTCATGTTGTTGACCTTTGTGTTGTTTGTGTTTTGTGTTGTTGGCCTTTGTGTTGTTTGCGTTTTGTGTTGTTGGCCTTTGTGTTGTTTGTGTTTCATGTTGTTGACCTTTGTGTTGTTTGTGTTTCATGTTGTTGACCTTTGTGTTGTTTGCGTTTTGTGTTGTTGGCCTTTGTGTTGTTTGTGTTTCATGTTGTTGACCTTTGTGTTGTTTGTGTTTCATGTTGTTGACCTTTGTGTTGTTTGCGTTTTGTGTTGTTGGCCTTTGTGTTGTTTGTGTTTCATGTTGTTGACCTTTGTGTTGTTTGTGTTTCATGTTGTTGACCTTTGTGTTGTTTGCGTTTTGTGTTGTTGGCCTTTGTGTTGTTTGTGTTTCATGTTGTTGACCTTTGTGTTGTTTGTGTTTCATGTTGTTGACCTTTGTGTTGTTTGTGTTTCATGTTGTTGACCTTTGTGTTGTTTGTGTTTCATGTTGTTGACCTTTGTGTTGTTTGTGTTTCATGTTGTTGACCTTTGTGTTGTTTGCGTTTTGTGTTGTTGGCCTTTGTGTTGTTTGTGTTTCATGTTGTTGACCTTTGTGTTGTTTGTGTCATGTTGTTGACCTTTGTGTTGTTTATTTTTTGCGTTATTGACCTTTGTGTTGTTGGCCTTCTTCGTGTTGTTTGTGTTTCATGTTGTTGACCTTTGTGTTGTTTGCGTTTTGTGTTGTTGGCCTTTGTGTTGTTTGTGTTTCATGTTGTTGACCTTTGTGTTGTTTTTGTTTCATGTTGTTGACCTTTGTGTTGTTTGTGTTTCATGTTGTTGACCTTTATGTTGTTTGTGTTTCATGTTGTTGACCTTTGTGTTGTTTGTGTTTCATGTTGTTGACCTTTGTGTTGTTTGTGTTTCATGTTGTTGACCTTTGTGTTGTTTGCGTTTTGTGTTGTTGACCTTTGTGTTGTTTGTGTCATGTTGTTGACCTTTGTGTTGTTTATTTTTTGCGTTATTGACCTTTGTGTTGTTGGCCTTCTTCGTGTTGTTTGTGTTTCATGTTGTTGACCTTTGTGTTGTTTGCGTTTTGTGTTGTTGGCCTTTGTGTTGTTTGCGTTTTGTGTTGTTGGCCTTTGTGTTGTTTGTGTTTTGTGTTGTTGACCGTTGTGTTGTTTGTGTTTCATGTTGTTGACCTTTGTGTTGTTTATTTTTTGCGTTATTGACCTTTGTGTTGTTGGCCTTCATGTTGTTTGTGTTTCACGTTGTTTACCTTTGTGTTGTTTGCGTTTTGTGTTGTTGGCCTTTGTGTTGTTTGTGTTTTGTGTTGTTGACCATTGTGTTGTTTGTGTTTTGTGTTGTTGACCTTTGTATTGTTTGTGTTTCATGTTGTTGACCTTTGTGTTGTTTGTGTTTTGTGTTGTTGACCTCTGTGTTGTTTGTGTTTCACATTGTTGGCCTTTGTGTTGTTTGTGTTTTGTGTTGTTGACCTTTGTGTTGTTTGTGTTTCATGTTGTTGACCTTTGTGTTGTTTGTGTTTTGTGTTGTTGACCTTTGTGTTGTTTGTGTTTCACATTGTTGGCCTTTGTGTTGTTTGTGTTTTGTGTTGTTGACCATTGTGTTGTTTGTATTTCATGCTGTTGACCTTTGTGTTGTTTGTGTTTTGTGTTGTTGACCTTTGTGTTGTTTGTATTTCATGCTGTTGACCTTTGTGTTGTTTGTGTTTTGTGTTGTTGACCTTTGTGTTGTTTGTATTTCATGCTGTTGACCTTTGTGTTGTTTGTGTTTTGTGTTGTTGACCTTTGTGTTGTTTGTGTTTCATGCTGTTGACCTTTGTGTTGTTTGTGTTTCACATTGTTGACTTTTGTGTAGTTTGTGTTTTGTGTTGTTGACCTTTGTGTGTTTGTGTTTCACATTGTTGGCCTTTGTGTTGTTTGTGTTTTGTGTTGTTGACCATTGTGTTGTTTGTATTTCATGCTGTTGACCTTTGTGTTGTTTGTGTTTTGTGTTGTTGACCTTTGTGTTGTTTGTATTTCATGCTGTTGACCTTTGTGTTGTTTGTGTTTTGTGTTGTTGACCCTTGTGTTGTTTGTGTTTCATGCTGTTGACCTTTGTGTTGTTTGTGTTTCACATTGTTGACTTTTGTGTTGTTTGTATTTCATGCTGTTGACCTTTGTGTTGTTTGTGTTTTGTGTTGTTGACCTTTGTGTTGTTTGTGTTTCATGCTGTTGACCTTTTTGTTGTTTGTGTTTCACATTGTTGACTTTTGTGTTGTTGACCTTTGTGTTGTTTGTGTTTTGTGTTGTTGACCTTTGTATTGTTTGTGTTTCATATTGTTGACCTTTGTGTTGTTTGTGTTTCATGCTGTTGACCTTTTTGTTGTTTGTGTTTTGTGTTGTTGACCTTTGTGTTGTTTGTGTTTCATGCTGTTGACCTTTTTGTTGTTTGTGTTTTGTGTTGTTGACCTTTGTGTTGTTTGTGTTTCATGCTGTTGACCTTTGTGTTGTTTGTGTTTCACATTGTTGACTTTTGTGTTGTTTGTGTTTTGTGTTGTTGACCTTTGTGTTGTTTGTGTTTCACATTGTTGGCCTTTGTGTTGTTTGTGTTTTGTGTTGTTGACCATTGTGTTGTTTGTATTTCATGCTGTTGACCTTTGTGTTGTTTGTGTTTTGTGTTGTTGACCTTTGTGTTGTTTGTATTTCATGCTGTTGACCTTTGTGTTGTTTGTGTTTTGTGTTGTTGACCCTTGTGTTGTTTGTGTTTCATGCTGTTGACCTTTGTGTTGTTTGTGTTTCACATTGTTGACTTTTGTGTTGTTTGTATTTCATGCTGTTGACCTTTGTGTTGTTTGTGTTTTGTGTTGTTGACCTTTGTGTTGTTTGTGTTTCATGCTGTTGACCTTTTTGTTGTTTGTGTTTCACATTGTTGACTTTTGTGTTGTTGACCTTTGTGTTGTTTGTGTTTTGTGTTGTTGACCTTTGTATTGTTTGTGTTTCATATTGTTGACCTTTGTGTTGTTTGTGTTTCATGCTGTTGACCTTTTTGTTGTTTGTGTTTTGTGTTGTTGACCTTTGTGTTGTTTGTGTTTCATGCTGTTGACCTTTGTGTTGTTTGGGTTTCACATTGTTGACTTTTGTGTTGTTTGTGTTTTGTGTTGTTGACCTTTGTATTGTTTGTGTTTCATATTGTTGACCTTTGTGTTGTTTGTGTTTCATGCTGTTGACCTTTTTGTTTTTTGTGTTTTGTGTTGTTGACCTTTGTGTTGTTTGTGTTTCATGCTGTTGACCTTTGTGTTGTTTGTGTTTTGTGTTGTTGACCTTTGTGTTGTTTGGGTTTCACATTGTTGACTTTTGTGTTGTTTGTGTTTTGTGTTGTTGACCTTTGTGTTTGTCTCTGAGTGTTTTTTGTGTCACTGCTGTAAACAGTCCGAGTGGTTCTGGTGAGTCGGGCCGTCCCGGCACCGTGAACATTCTCTGAGTCCAAAATACACAACAAGCTGTGAGTCAGAACCACCGAGCGGCCATGTTGGCCTCAGCACAAACTCAGGAAGACTCAGCTGCTCTGAAGTGTGAGTGTGAGTGTGTGTGTGTGTGTGTGTTCAGCTGTCTGACAGTACCCCCCCTCCCCCCGACACAGACCAGTCCAACTCAGCTCAGGTTGGTTCTGAAGGCCCGATGGGTCCGTCTGCACCAACACAGGAAAGGCATCGCTCCAGCTCTCTGTTACCATGGTTACTGTTTCAGATGAACTTTTCTCTCTATTTTCTTTCTCCCATCTCACTTTTTGTGTTATTTTTATATATTCTCTTTAATCTTCCTTCAGTTTTTTCTTCCAACTCTTCTTTTTATGACTTTATGCACACTTTTAGGTAAAATTATTTTATTTTCTCTTTTTCATTTTTATTAATTTCTTCTTTGCTTTTTTTGTCCTTATTTTCTCTTTTTTTTTTGTTTCATTCCGTAACTTCTTCAATCATTTTATTTCTTTCATTTCTTTCTTATAATCTTTTCTTTTTGCTTTTGTTCTCTTGGCTTCTTTCCGATTACTTTTATTTCTTTGTTTAGACATTCTTTCTTCTACATTTCTTTTTGTGTCTTCTTCATTTCTTGTCTTTCTTTTCATATTTCATATTCTCACATTCCTGATTTTTTTTGTCCCTTTCATTTTTGAATAATTTTTCTGTCTTGATAAACTAGAGAAGAATTCTTTTCTGATGTTTTCCACGTTAAAATGTTAAATGAGATCATTATAAACTCATGTTTTATTCAACATGGGACACGCCCACAGATCATCTTCTGTAAACACAGCTGCTGCTTAAAGCTCTATCAGACAAAGAGGAAGCCAGATGTGGACACCGTCCAAACGTATCTTCAGTAACATCCGCTCCAACCCAGCAGAGAAGACGTGCACCAAACAGCAGCCCATTCATCTAAATCAAACAGTGCACGTGCAAACAGTGCACGTGATGGTCCTCAAAGTTCTCGGTGAGTTAAGATGGACGGTCTTTCAAAGCCTCGTGCTCATTTTGACTCAGCAGGAGAATCTTACGTAAGCTCTTCTTCAGATCTTTAAATATCCAGCGAGCAGCGTCAGCGAACACTGAGGATGTGGACTAGTCCTCGGAGCTGCAGCAGGGGATTGTGGGTCTGTGCAGGTGTGCAGCGAGCCGCACCAGGACCAACGAGGCGTGAAAACACAACACGAGCAGGAGGAGCCATGAGATGAAACGAGAGGAAACATCTGGTTCACCTGAGCAGAGCTGGTCCAGGTGTTTCCTGCTTCACACCTGGACCAGCATCACGGCTCAGATGGAGCAGAGGCGTTTGGTTCCTCCACGCTCTTCCTCAGCTCGTCTTCCTCCACACACTCAGTTTTCCTGTGGAGGATCTTCACACGCCACTGGACCAGAACAAACGTCTGCGTGGCTGCGGGCGCTCATGTGGGTCACATGCAGCAGCCCTTACGTAACGCCGCTCACACGAACACGCTTCATTAGCAAGGAACCACGCCACAAAACACAAGTTTAAGTTTTTTATTGATGAAAAGATGAGGGATGAGGGGATGAAGGGATGAATGAATGTAGGAGAGAAGTAGGGATGAGTAGATGAAGGGAAGATGGAAGTAGGGATGATTGGAAGGGATGGAGGGATGGAGGGATGAGGGGATGAATGAATGTAGGGATGAGTAGATGAAGGGATGAGGGGTTGTAGGGATGAGGGAAGAAAGGGGATGTAGGAAAGATGATGGGAAGGGATGGAGGGATGGAGGGATGAGGGGATGAAGGGATGAATGAATGTAGGAAATAAGTAGGGATGAGTAGATGAAGGGAAGATGGAAGTAGGGATGATTGGAAGGGATGTAGGGATGGAGGGATGAGGGGATGAATGAATGTAGGGATGAGTAGATGAAGGGAATATGGAAGTAGCGATGATAGGAAGGGATGGAGGGATGAATGAATGTAGGAGAGGATGAAAGTAGGGATGAGTAGATGAAGGGAATATGGAAGTAGGGATGAGGGGATGAAGGGATGAGTGGAGCTGAAGGATGTTGTCCGAGGAGAGTGCTGAAGGGCTTGGGATGAGAAGACTCTTGCGTGGGGTTTGGCCTTCGGGAACGGTTCACTTGTTTTCCTTCCCGAGCCCGACGATGAACCCCAAAAGTCGCTGGATTAAATAAAACAAGGACATGTGTGAGCTTGGAATAAGTCACTGAGGTTGTTGCGGATGTATGCCAAGTAGGCTCGGAGCAAGAACTGATGTTGGGCTGAGATTAGAGTTAATTTGCGAATAAACTGCAGGATAACTAGAGAGTGAGAACGGCCTTTGTTAATCATGTCCACGACTTGTAATGTTATCAGTGTGGATGATTTCAACCATTCAAGCCCCCAAAGGATTGCAAGGATGAGGAACCCCATAAGAAACCGAAGGAAACGGAACTGAGACGCTTGTGAGCTGGAAATGAATTCCATGACGGACAAGTAAGTCCGGATGGAAGAAATACGGATTTGGAGGGTGGAGTGAGAATAGGTAATGAACAGACGGAGGGATACGATGTCGAGAGATGAACAATGGAAGATGGCAAACTACTGTACTGTATGTGGAAAGCGTGAGAAACTGTTCCGCCGTGACAAGAAGCGGACGGGGAGCGAGGAGCTAAGCCGAAAGGACAAAGGATGACGATGATGATGATGAAGACGATGACTATGAAAATGACGATTATGTCGACGATGACAAAGAAGAAGAAGACGATGAAGACGACGGTCAACACTTTGCGACGCCGCGGCTACGTGAGAACACTGATGATGAGGAAGATGATGATGGTCAGCACTTTGTTACAGCTGTGGCTGTGTGAAAGCGCTTTGAAGATAATTATGATGAAGGTCAGCACTTCGTTACAGCAGTGGCTGTGTGAAAGCGCTTTGAAGATGACGATGATGGTCAGCACTTCGTTACAGCTGTGGCTGTGTGAAAGCGCTTTGAAGATAATGATGAAGATGGTCAGGACTTCGTTACAGCTGTGGCTGTGTGAAAGCGCTTTGAAGATAATGATGAAGATGGTCAGGACTTCGTTACAGCTGTGGCTGTGTGAAAGCGCTTTGAAGATAATGATGAAGATGGTCAGGACTTCGTTACAGCTGTGGCTGTGTGAAAGCGCTTTGAAGATAATGATGAAGATGGTCAGGACTTCGTTACAGCTGTGGCCGTGTGAAAGCGCTATGAAGATAACGATGATGATGGTCAGCAGATCGTTATAGCCATGGCTGAGTGAAAGCGCTTCGAAGATAATGATGATGATGGTCAGCACTTTGTTACAGCAGTGGCTGCGTGAAAGCACCGTGATGACGAGGATGATGATGATGGTCAGCACATTGGTACGGCTATGGCTGTGTGAAAGCACTAAGACGATGAGGATGAGGATGACGATTGACAATGTTCAGCACTTCGTGTCAGCCGAGGCCGTGTTAAGCGCTCAGAAAATGATGAATGGATGAGGGATGAGGGGCTGTAGGGAGGAAGGGATGAGGGGATGAAGATCTGATAGCTTGTGTTGGGCTGGTCAACACTTTGCGACGCAGCGGCTGTGTGAGAGCACTGAGATGATGAGGATGATGATGACTGTCAGCATTCCGATATAGCCGTGGCCGTGTGAAAGCGCCTCGAAGATAATGATGATGATGATGACGAAGGTCAGCACTTTGGTACAGATGTGGCTGCAACAAGCACTGCGATGATGAGGAAGATGACGAGGGTCAGCACTTTGTTACGGCTGCGGCTGCGTGAAAGCACTGCGACGATGAGGAAGACGATGGTCAGCACACCGTTAAGCTGAGGCTGTGTGAAATCACCACGATGATGAGGATGACGACAACGAGTGATGACGTTCAGCACGTTGTGTCGGCCGAGGCCGTGTTAAAGTGCATCGAAGATGAAGGATGGATGAGGGAGGAGGGGCTGTAGGGAGGAAGGGATGATGGGATGAAGGAGGAAGAATGGGAGAAGGGAGGAGGGGATGAAGGGATGGAGGGGTGAGGGATGCAAGGATGAAGGGATGAAGGGGTGAGGGATGCAGGGAAGAGGGGAAGTAGGGATGAGGGGCTGAAGGGAGGAAGTATGGGAGAAGGGAGGAGGGGATGAAGGGATGTGGGGATGAAGGAAAGAGACGTAGAGATGGGGGGATGAAGGTACGAAGGGAGGAGGGAAGTAAGAACAAGGGGGATGAAGGAAGGAAATAGGGGTGAAAGGATGAGGGGACGAAGGGACGGGAGGAAGGATGGACGAATGGAGTGAATGGAGGCTGCCGAAGGAGAGTGCGAAAGGGCGTGTGATGCGAAGACCCTTGCACGGGGAGCCATTGAGAAAGGAGCTAGGGAAGAGCGGAGGAGGTAGAGCCGCTGGGGAAGTTCCGATAAAGAGGTTGCGGGTACGGCCGGCAATGTGACCGAGCTCCCACTGGGGGGGAGCCGTCGCCATGACAGAAGGTCCTGCTGTCTCCTGGAGCAGGTGTCTGAGGTAAAGCCGCGAGCGGTTGAAAAGAAGCCGAAACCAGATTGGAATGATTGGAAGAAGGGAGTGCCGATGGAGGGATGGACGGTGATGTTGTGAAGCCTGCGAAGGCCGGGACTGAAAGACGTCGGAAAAAACTGGGGAAGTTTTGATAAAGAGGTTGCGGTACAGGTGGTAATGCGACCAGGCTCCCACTGGGGGGAGCTGCCGCCACGACGGAAGGCCCTGCGGTCGCTTGGAGCAGACGTCCGAGCTGAAGCCGTGGGCGGTTGAAAAGAAGTCGAAACCGGATTGAAATGATTGGAAGAAGAGAGCGTTGGAGGGAAGGGTGGTGGTTTTGTGAAGCTTGCGAAGGCTGTGACCGAAAGACGTTGGAAAAAACGGAGAAAGTTCTGATAAAGAGGTTGTGGGTACAGGCGGTAATGTGACCCGGCTCCCACTGGGGGAGCTGTCGCCATGACGGGAAGTCCTGCAGTTGATGACGGAATGACGTCACGGTAGACGTTGGAAGAATAGCAGCCAAGTCTGCTTTAATAAGCAAATGTGAGCTTGTCATTTTCTACAGATGCACATGAATTTGGTGAGTCGATCGTTGTGGTGTCTTGGGCTTGTTTGGAATGCTAAGCCGCTTGCTTGGGCTTGTTAATCTTTGCACTTTATTCTTTGTCTAGAGTGACAAGACCACGCTAAAATGAGCTACAATAAATAGGGGAAATACGGGAAAATATAATAAAGAATGGGAGAAAGAGCGCACACTTAAAGCATGATTCAGGATAGAGATTAAAGAAAGTAGTATGTTGACTTAGCTCAACTATGAGTTTGCCGTACAGTTTTTATTCCATTTATCTTAGTTATTTTTATTTAATTTTATTTGTACGCATCCATCAAGATTCTGTTGTCAATGTCCAACGTTGTCAACACTCAGCAAACGAGTCCAAGAGCTTCATGGGATTAAGTTGTGTAAGTATGCAAAATGTAGTAATTTAATTTATGTTTTATTGTTAGCAATTCAAATGTATTTTATCATTTATTTTTTAGAGTGGATAAGTTCTTCAAAGTGTTAAGCAAGACGTTGCTTGCTGGTTATATGTAATGCCCAAAGAAATGCATACAGATCAAAAGAACGGCCTTTGCTTCACACAATGGGGTGGGTTGCCAGGTGGGCCAGGTTTTGGGCTTGCTGTCGAAGAATCGAGTCGCTTCTTTTGGGCTGGCCGCGTGTTTCTGACGAGAGATCTGGCAACACCGATTGGAAGCGGATGCGGAAGGAAGCTGGAACATACGCGGGTAGTTTAGATGACGGTAAAGTTGTCGTCCGGTGAGGTGCCGAGGAGGAAAGGAGCTGAAAGAGTCCTAATTCATTGTCAGAACCGCTGAAGGGATTCCCATCTATCGGAGAGAGCGCTGAAAGCAGGCAACGGATCATGGCACGAGAAGCCGGCGTGTTGGAACACCGCAGGAAGAGGAACGCTGAGAAGCGGTCGTACTGAGAGCCGGTGAGGGACGCTGAGGACCAGGAAAACGAGCATGTTGACAGAAGCCTCGGGTCGACCAGAACGAGAAATAGATGCGAGTGGCGGATGGAAGGGTGAGAAACTGGAGATGAAACAGTGAGAGACTGAGTCCGAGGACTGAAAATACTTAGCTGAGTCGTGAAATAGGAGCCTGGAGCCCGTCTGGTAACAGGAGGGGACCCGTCGACGGCGGATGGAACTTCGAAGAGACCCCCCCGAATCAGAGGGGTGGAGGTCGGGAGATGAAGTGTCGTCCATGGTGAGTAGAAGCGCCGTCGACAAAACGTAACGAACTGAGATGAGATGAATAGGTGAGCGAGGTATAAGTAGGTTTCGTGGGATAATTGGAGGCGTGATTTGGGCGTGGCCCCGCTCCCGAACCTAAGTTAACTTATTAACTCCATTTCGTGCTCGTTAGTGCACAAAGCTCAAAGGATCCAGAACTTACTTTCATTAACTGCTTGATCATGAAGACAGATGTTCCTCTAGATCAGGGGTGCTCATTAGGTAGATTGCGATCTACTGGTAGATCTCTGAGGTAGTACTGGTCGATCGCAGCGTGACATTAAAAAAAATTGTCAGCCTTTCAAACATCCTGTCACTTGATTGGCATACAGGGCAGCCATTCACAACCTCATTCTCTCAAACCAGGTCTGAGAGATTTTCGGGGAAACCCAATCCCCGCTCCCCCAGCCCCGAAGGTGTGAAATTCTCCGTGTGTGAAGTTGCACATACAGACGCTGCAGTCCAAAGTTTTTCTGCACTAACAACAGTTTTAAATAATGTCAGAGAGCTGAGTGTTTTTCTGCTACTCACCCTTTTTCAGCATGCAGGAGCAAAACTAATAAAATCCAGGCTCCAAAGAGACGTTATTCACCAGTTTGGACGTAACTGTGATCATGCAGTCGCTGCATGCACAATGAATACAGCAGGGTTGCCAGATGAAAAATGCCTTATTTACCACCTGAGCACATGTTCAA
>JBBPBX010028726.1:19440-36357 GCA_038048925.1 Garcialebias charrua | reverse complement strand
TGCAGGACGCTGCATGGGGAGTTTCTCTTTAGTTTGTCTCTTCTGATTGTTTTTGGACCCTCTGTGGACATGGCTAAAGGCAGAGTTTCACAACAGTGGATTTTTCAGACTAAAAAATAAAATAAAAACTAAAATTAACATGATAATACTTTGTCACAAAAACACACAATGACCTGGCAAAAACAAATGAGAGTCGGTGTCTGTACCGGTGTAAACGCAGAGCAGCCAGGTGCCGATGAGAGGAGCGAAAGTCTGTCCCGGTTTTGTCAATAAGGCAACCATGCCAAAGAGGAGCGCGGAGGCAGCCTGCTGACGTCGGTTCACCACAAAGTCCTCATCGACCAGGTCAGACACCACCAGCTTCAGCAGCTTACAGGTGCCCTCTGTGAACACCCGGTTACTGAAACGAAGAAGGGACATGTTAAAAATCACAACAGACAAAAACAAAACGGGTCGAGTCAGGTTGTGTCCTTAAGTTGTCCCATTTATGGAGTGAACCTACAAAAGCAGATGTTATCCTATTTCCTGCATCCGGGTTTGAAAATGATCAAAAACAGAAAAACAAGCAAGCAGCAGAAACGACTATACCTAGCGATGAAGATGCACAGCAGATAAATGTGGTCGGCCCCTGCCAGCAGCATGACTACACTAAGTCCCAGCTTGAGCATGAACAGCCAGCGGATGACCTGGTACACCCCATAGTTTTGGCACAGTGTCAGGAAATACAGGTTGTTCAGGTGAGGGGCAACGTAAGAAATCCCTGCGGGAGCAGAAGCAGAGCTGCGTGAAAACACTACAACATAAAAATTAAATGGAACATTTTAAATTAAAACACATTGGAATGCCAGATACAGTACAGTGCCTTTAAGTGCAAAAATGTACGGTATTTTATTTTTTGCCTTTATCAAAGTTATATCCTCTGAGACCGCTGAACATGATTGATGATTCACGGTTGTTTCCTGTGCAGAAGCAGTCAGTTTTACGCAGTTATATTCAAAACAAACCACGTTTAAAATACCGAAAGCAACAACAAGAGAGAAACCTTTGGGAACTTTATGATACAATTTGATTTTGTTAACTAAAACAACATCTTCCATAACAACAAATCCGAGGCCATGGTCTTGAGCCGGAAAAGGGTAGCATGCCCTCTCCGGGTCGGGGAGGAGGTCCTGCCCCAAGTGGAGGAGTTTAAGTATCTCGGGGTCTTGTTCACGAATGAGGGAAAACTGGAGCGTGAGATCGATAGGCGGATAGGTGCAGCATCCGCAGTGAAGCGGGCGCTGTACCGGTCTGTCGTGGTGAAGAGAGAGCTGAGTCGAAAGGCAAAGCTCTCAATTTACCGATCGATCTACGTTCCCACCCTCATCTATGGTCATGAGCTTTGGGTTGTGACCGAAAGAACGAGATCTCGGATACAAGCGGCTGAAATGAGTTTTCTCCGCAGGGTGTCTGGACTCTCCCTTAGAGATAGGGTGAGAAGCTCAGTCATCCGGGAGGGACTCGGAGTAGAGCCGCTGCTTCTCCACATCGAGAGGAGCCAGTTGAGGTGGCTCGGGCATCTGGTTAGGATGCCTCCTGGACGCCTCCCTGGTGAGGTGTTCCGGGCATGTCCCACCGGGAGGAGACCCAGAGGAAGACCCAGGACACGCTGGAGGGACTATGTTTCTCGGCTGGCCTGGGAACGCCTTGGGATTCCCCCAGAGGAGCTGCTCCAAGTGGCTGGGGAGAGGGAAGTCTGGGCCTCCCTACTTAGGCTGCTACCCCCGCGACCCGACCCCGGATAAGCGGAAGAAAATGGATGGATGGATGGAAAACAACATCTTATTTTCTTAATCCACCATTACATTGAAGTTCTGTAACCGACACGTCTTCAGAAACTATCTTTTAAAAGCTAATCCTTTTATTTTCCTGTGAAACAGACAATTTTTCTCTGCTGGGAAATTCCTTTATATAATATCTGGCATCACTGTGAAGCTTAGGGATACCCCTTTTTAAATATGGTATATGCCTAAAATTCCTGATGACATCATTTCAGACCAATAACAAATTGTTTTCAACTAAACTAGCTTGTTGATAACCAGGTGATAACCAGGTGACAACTGACATTGTCGTCGAGCGTTAATGCGGCCCGAACCACAATGTCTACCCCCACAAAAGTTATATCAAAACGACTGGCTCGGCCCCCTGATGTGTGCTATTACTTTTATTGGCATTTCGACTTACCATGGCAACGTAATTTGCGAACAAAGACGTAATGAATCTCCAAATCCAGGAACTAGTTGGTTACTGCCCACTTATTATTCTACACCAGAAAAAGTTATCTTTTTCAACTTTAATACGGACCGAACCACAAAGTGAACCCCCACAAAAGTTATATCAAAACGACCGGCCCGACTCAGAGATGTGTGCTATTACTTTTCTAAGCAATCGGAGTTACCATGGCGATGTATTTTGCTAACAAAGTTGCCATATTTCCCCATTGAAAATGAATGGGAGAACACTCCTCACACAAACTGCTGCTGTCAAGTCACATGATTTAGAATCTAATGAAAACATACTCACTGTTGGTACTGTTTGAAACTCATAGAAAGTATTTATCAAATGTATCTCTAGAACTGATTAACATTTGGAGCCATTTTGATTCAAGATGTCTGGCAACAGCCTGGCAGCCCCCGTCAAAGTTTCTCCGGAACTTTCTAGTTCACTTTTACTACTCAGTTCATTGTGGTTCCTCTGCAGAGCTAAATGAGTTTTTGTTACAGTGTGCTGGTTTAGGTCAGTCAAGTCACAGATGGGATTACCGGTATACTGTACTCTTCTTAAGGTGCACATTAATGAGATGGATAAGAAATAAGGAAAATGATCTATTTTATAAAAAACACGTTTTGATTGTCGCTGTTGTAGCGCTCTGGTTTGACTCGAGAAAGGAAGCATTACTTTTTGACTGCAAATCCACATTTGCCCTTCTGTTAATGTTTTTTGTGAAAAAGAAATAATAGAAAGTAAACATTTTTACTCTAGTATATTGTATCTAGAACACCTTTTTTATTGTTAAAGAGGCCGTTTTGGAGTAATTTGATCAATTATTGATTTGTAAAATAACAAAAATTGGGATTTTGTATGAGAACTGTCAAAAATAAGCTAAACTCGTCTGCTGATTTGCTTGTTTGTCTCAAAGACTGCAGTCGAGGTGGCACTATCAAGTCACTAATAAAAAATGTGCTTTGCTGATATTCACTATTTAACACCTTAAAACATCATTAAAGTCAAGACTTCTTAAGACTAATAAAATATAACGTGAAAATTAAGGCGTCTTCCCTTTCTTTAAAGGTAATTATTTTTGGTTGGGCTTTATTTGCAAAGCACAGTATATTGATGGGAAATAAAAGGAAACAGGGAAGCTGCTTTTTTTTTTCTTCAGAAAAATCAGCTGCCTGGGAGTCGAACTGAACTGACTAAGGGCAATTTAGCTCTTGTGGTTAGCTCTATGCATACATATCCAGATCTCCACAGTGCTGTCATGTGTCATTAGGTCTATTAGTCTTTTTAGACTAAACACTGTTAAGATTGTATATTTTTAACAAATTGCAATAATTTTACTATCTTGCAATTCTCAGATGAAGCTGCTGTTATGAAATAGTATAATAAATAAAATTTTAGTCATTCTTTAGCTCAAATATAAAAAGGTGTTTGTAAGACCATTTACTTTACAAACATGTATCTGAAGAAGCCTGGTTGTTGCATGATTTGAGTATACCGGTACATATTTTAATTATTTCAGAGGCTTTTGTTTTTGAAATAACTCTGAAAACCTAAACTTGGAATGAGTGGAAAATATGTGAATAATGCCGAGAAAAGTAGTTACCGGTAGTAAGCAGAGTTGGATCAATAAACATTCAGTGAATCAGACTACCACATGTGAGCTGGAACTATACCTACTTGGTCACCATTTGACCAAAATTTCCAGTTGAACAACCAAACTAGCTTTAAGACTATGAAAAACTGGGAGCTTATTATATTTGTATCACTAGTTCAACATTCTGTTAACACTCTTTAAAATAGGCTGCATGGACTTTCATAAACTGGACAGTAAATGACATAAAAAAATAATTGTAAAGCTGAGGTGACCACCGCTTCATACTTTATGTTCAGACATTATTGCGGTAGATAGGTATCCTGTTCCTGTGATAAAAGCATAAATGCAAACATATAAATTTATTTTTAAATAAAAGCTGACATACAAAAATATTATTGTCACTGTAAAAAGCAATTGTATAGAATTTTTAACATAATTTTCATACTAATAAACAACAGTTTTAACCTTTGCTTCTGGCTCTTAAATCACTTTTCTTATTGAGTTATACAATTTCTCAGCTCTTATCCCATTTATCTAAGTAATGTGCTCTTGATTTATCTATAAAAACAGCTTGTCACTGCCAAACTCAGAACAACCAGTTTGTAATTGTTTGAAGATAAACGCTGACCCAAATTAGTGAGTGAAAGTAGCACTCATCAGAAACATCCATCCATCCATTATCTTTACCTGCATCTTCCTTTCTAGGTTGTAGGGTTTACCCGGTGCCCATATACAGCTATCACTGTGCGAGAGGCGAGGTACACCCTGGACAGGTCTCCAGTCCATCACAGGGACACAGAGACAAACAACCATTCACTCTCACTCACACCTAGAAACAATTTAGAGTTAGCAATCAGTCTAAAATGCATGTTTTTGGGCTGTGGGAGGAAACCAGAGTACCCAGAGAAAACCCACGCGTGCATGGAGAAAACATGCAAACTCCACCCAGAAAGGCCTACGGCCAGGATTCGATTTGCGACCTTCTCGCCGAGAGGTGGCAGCTCTACCAACTGAGCCACCGTGCTCCCAACAGAAGCATTAAGAGCCTAATTTCAGAAAAGGATGAAGTGAGTTGGCCTCGTATATAGAGGGAAAAGAAATGACCATTTTCAGTTTTCATTGTAGACACAGTGCTGTGTTCAAACTAAGAGTTTTAAAGAGACATTCATTTTATTATGTTTGTAAAGTAATCTCTCTGAATGCTGTCAGTTCAGACGGTTACGTACTCATATTAGATGGCCTAATTTATTCATTCATTTTTATCTTAGTGGAGCCAACACAATTGAGCTGAAGTGTTTTTTTCCAGTACAGGAAGTTTTGATTTCAGGAAATGATTACCGGTAGGTGCATGCCTTTATGTGTGTGAGTGTGTTTGTTCATGTATTTCTTATGAATTACGTTTAAAAGACTGTACAGATAAGTGTGATTGCTTCACCAGTTACTTTGATGCATGCTTGCATTCTTGCAAGCTGCCTCCTCATCTTTCAGAAGTTTTATACTGTATGTTGCTTTTGTTCCTGCAGTGCCCCTTATGGGTTTGCTTCTAGTTTTCAGTGCTGCTCATGGCCTCCATCATATCCTTTGTGCTACTTGCAACATTTCTACAGTTATTACCGTACTGTATTCTGACAAACATGGGGGGGTGTTTCAATTTGTTGAATGGATGCTGTAAAAACCTGTCTGGAACTTTTCATTTTGACTTCAACTTCTCAATCACTCAATTTTTTTCTTTTGGTTCCATTGGAAGGAAAGCTAGAATAGGCTCAGTAGTAAATATGCAATTTTATTGTCTTGGGATGGTGTTGCTTCTTCTTTCGGACCACACCAAAGATGTAGTTTAAGCTCTCCCTAAATCTGGTTACAGTTTTGTCAACCTATTTCGTATAAGTGGTATTCAGCATTGTTACCGTATTTTCCGGAATATAGGTCACACCGGAATATAGGTCGTTTTGTCCAATTATTGCCCAAAAATTGGAAAAATCCATAAACAGGTCGCACCTAAATATAAGTCGCACCTACGTCACCGCCGACGTAACGCATCATCCACCGCTGACGTGACACGTCACCGCTGAGACAACCCGGAAATATGGACTGAGTGTTTGGCTCTGTTGCAAATGTCTGCCACAGTCAAAGTCAAAGTCAACTTTATTGTCAAAACTGCAATATGTACAGGACATACACAGGATTGAAATTGCATTTCTCTCTGTCCCTCGGTGCAACAGTAAACATTTAAACACTAAAACACTGAAACATTTAATAAACATAAGCATAAAATGAAATAATAAAAGTGTAATACTGTCCTGAGTTTTTGCATAGTAGTTTTTGCATAGTAGTAGTATGAAAGTATGAAAAGTTACACCAACACTAAAACACTAAACATTTAATAAACATAAGCATAAAATGAAATAATAAAAGTGTAATACTGTCCTGAGTTTTTTGCATAGTAGTATAAAAGTGTAAAAAGTATATCTATAAGATAGAATGAAAGTTCTGGCATTGACATTTGTAATAGAGTGACAAAGCAGCATATGAAGTTTATGTACACAGTGTATGTATGAGGTAGTTGATATTGGTATAGAGGTAAGGTGGCATATAAAATAAGGCTAGTAAAAAATATATATATCAGCAGTAGTGTAGATATAAAAAGTAGTGTAAATGTAAGCAGTAGTAATAAATGTAAACAGTAGTAATCAATGTAAACAGTGAATGTAAACGATAGTATGACTATAGGCAGTAATGTAATACAAACATTAGTGCAAATATAAGAAGTAGTGCAAACTGAATGAGCACATGACCGTGAGTTGAGTGAATAATCCGTTTTGATGACACAGAGTCCAGTGTTAAAGTCTTTGTGTTGTGTGATAATGTGTGAAAGTTTTTAGTGTTAATGCAGTACAAGTGGGAGGGAGGGCAGAGCAGGTAGAGAGTTAAGCATCCTGACTGCCTGATGAACAGAGCTGTCATTTAGTCTGCTGGTTCGAGCCTGGAGACTCCTCAGTCTCCTCCCTGAAGGCAACAGGCTGAAGCAGCTGTGTAGTGGGTGTGTGGGATCACCTGCCATGCAGAGGGCTTTCCGAGTGAGGCGGTTGCTGTGTAAGTCCTGTAGTGAGGGGAAGGAGGTGCCGACAATCTTCTCAGCTGCTCTCACGATGCGCTGGAGGCTCTTGCGGCAGGATGCAGTACATGCACCAAACCACACCGTGATGCAGCTGGTCAGGACACTTTCTATGGCACCTCTGTAGAAGGTGCACATGATGGGGGTTGGAGCTCCAGCCCTTTTCAGCTTGCGGAGAAAGTAGAGGCGCTGGTGAGCCTTCTTGGCCAGTGCTGCAGTGTTCCTGCTCCAGGACAGGTCCTCTGAGACGTGCACTCCCAGGAACTTGGTGCTGTCCACTCTCTCCACTGTGGTGTTGTTGATGGTCAGAGGGGCATGTTGGGCATCCCTCTTCCTGAAGTCCACAACAATCTCTTTTGTCTTCTCCACGTTGAGAGTGAGATTGTTGTGTCCGCACCACAAGGCCAGGCGGCTCACCTCATCCCTGTAGTCCGTCTCATCGTTGTTGCTGATGAGACCCACCACTGTTGTGTCGTCCGCAAACTTGATGAAGTGGTTGGAGCTGTACGATGGTGTGCAGTCGTGTGTTAGCAGGGTGAATAGAAGGGGGCTCAGCACACATCCTTGTGGGGCTCCTGTATTCAATGTGATGGTGCTGGATGTGTTATTCCCGACCCGTACTGCCTGTGGTCTCCCGGTCAGGAAGTCTAGCAGCCAGTTACACATTGAGGTGTTCAGCCCCAGACTGTCCAGTTTAAGGATGAGCTGTTGGGGGATGATGGTGTTGAATGCCGAGCTGAAGTCGATGAACAGCATTCTGACATAGGAGTCTTTCGTGTCCAGATGTGTGAGAGCTGTGTGGAGGGCAGAGGAGATGGCATCGTCGGTTGAGCGATTAGGCCGATATGCAAATTGGAAGGGATCCAGGGAGGCAGGGAGGACAGATGTGATGCTTTTCATGACTAGCCGTTCGAAGCACTTCATCAGGATGGGGGTGAGTGCTACTGGGCGATAGTCATTGAGGCAGGAGGGTGTTGCCTTCTTTGGGACAGGGATGATGGTGGTGGCTTTGAAACGGGTGGGGACGATGGCCTGACTCAGTGAGATGTTAAAGATGTCCGTGAAGACCGCTGCGAGTTCTCCTACAGGAGCGCATAGCAAGGCTTTTAAGAAGATTAACACGGTAAAAACAATTATTTGTTTGCTAAAGATTATAGCTGACATTATAGCACAAGGGTTAGTGGTTTATTAGCCGAGTGGTTTATTAGCTATTTGCTAAAATATACACGGAAGTAAAACGGAAGCTAACATGAGACGATTCCGTCTCTAAAAAAACGAATTAAAAATTTGAATTTTATCTCAAATGTTTCATACAGGGCAACAGTTTGTAAATTAAACCCATATAATTACACTGAAAGCTAAAAAAATATCCGCCGAGTGGTTTATGAGCTATTTTTTATAATATACACGGAAATAAAACGGAAGCTAACACGAGACGAGTCCGTCTCTAAAAACACGAATAAAAAAATCTAATTTTATCTCAAATGTCTTATACAGGGCAACAGTTTGTAAATTAAACTCATATAATTACACTCTGAAAGCTAAATAATATCTCCTGAGTGGTTTATGAGCTATTTTTTATAATATACACGGAAATAAAACGGAAGCTAACAGAGACGATTCCATCTCTAAAAACACGAATAAAAAATTTGAATTTTATCTCAAATGTCTTATACAGGGCAACAGTTTGTAAATTAAACTCATATAATAACACTCTGAAAGCAAAAAAAATATCCGCCAAGTGGTTTATGAGCTATTTTTTATAATATACACGGAAATAAAACGGAAGCCAATAGAGACGAGTCCGTCTCTAAAAACACAAATAAAAAAATCAAATTTTATCTCAAATGTCTTGTACAGGGCAACAGTTTGTAAATTAAACTCATATAATTACACTCTGAAAGCTAAAAAATATCCACCGAGTGGTTTATGAGCTATTTATCTAAATAGTAGGTAGCTGTTTACGGTAGCTAACCGCTAACAACGAAGCTAAAAGAACAATTTTTAAAAAATCTTAAACCTCTCATAAAGCTAGTCACTTGTAAATGTTCATACAGTGATTACATTCTGTAAGTTTGATAAAAATCTGTCCTGTGGTTCTTGACTTATCTGGCTAACAAACAGCTAACAAAAACAGCAAAAAGTAGTTACCTCCAGAGCAGGAGGCCGGGCAGCTACAGAGTCAGTCCGAGCAGAGCAGGCTTTTTTTCGGACACATGAGTTGGAAATGGTCGGTGGACTCTCTGGAAGTGTCCCCTAGCGGACAAAAGTGGTACTGCACCATTTTCTGCCAAAATGAAAAACGGTCATATCTGAGCCAAAAATTGGTCTAAAAATATGGGCAAGAAATCCATAAATAGGTCTCACCTCTCTATAGGTCGCAGGGCATGCAAATTAGGCAAAAAGCCACAACCTATATTCCGGAAAATACGGTACTGTAGTTGTGTTCAACTTATTATATTCATCATAATGACAAAAATGTCAGCATATTTTTCTGCATCACTCACCCTCAAGAATCTTACATATTTCTTATGGATTTCTGTGATAAATGTCTGTTAACTTTGTTTATTGGACTGAACAACTAACAGGAAACAGTCCAGTCTGAAATGGAATCTCGGCTGAGGGAAAATGAACTCCCCCAGTCCTTTTCTCAGCTGGACAGCAGATTTCTACAACCATCCAGAGATTACTTCATCTTTTCTGTCACACAGAAACCCCCCCCATCACAGACTTGTCCATTCCCATATGAATTGTAAGCTTGATTATGGGAGTGGAAAACACAGGACCTGGAGGTGGGATGTCTGTGAACAAATCTTTGAGTCATTATTCAGACATGAAAAAAAATCCCCCCCAGAATGAGAGATGATGGGCGCAGATAGTTTAAAGCTGTGACAAAATTACTGGGGAAAAGGTTATAAAATGAAAGATGTATGATTTACTGTTAGTGAAAAGCAGCAAATCCTGTTTGTTAGGCAGTTTAAATAAGATTTTTCTTACGTTCTTAAAAAAATTGCCAATCAATAAAGCAGTTGATTTTTTTTCAGTCTACCACTTAAAACACAAATGTTGTAGGTTACAATACTAACATACAAAAATTAACCTTTTCTGTACAAAAGGGATATTTTTTTCTTTAACCACTTCTCATTTTAAGCATGTATGATAAGCTGTTTACATTTTTAACTAATCAGCAGGTGTCTTTAAATGGCCTTGGTGTCAGAATCATTCATTTACATTTCCTGCAAAGTGCAATTTACTTGGGTTCTCAGCACAGCCTGCCCATTGTTTCTGTGTTTCTGCTCAGAGTCTCTATAAATAAGATCTTGTGGGTGACGTTAGTTCCTCCTCTCTCAGACCCTGTGCTTATGTGGAGATTTACATGTAAAGGTACATATTATGGATGTTTGTGTGAGTGTGTTTGTGGTCTTCTCTTTCATTTCACTCACAATTATTTCACAGCTTTTGTGTCTCTTTCCGGGGTGTTATTAGTGTTGAACGTTTGCCTCTCCTTTGTAACACATTGTAAATCAGCACAGAAATAAAAACACCTATGTGTAAATTAAACTGGGATTGGTGAACATAACCACACGTCAGTGCTTAAAACAAATCTACCCAAGTCATTCAGTCAGATATGTAATGCATCATTTAATTTGTTAGGTCAGAACATTCTCTGATTACAAATAAAGATGATAAAGATGAATTCTAAAAGATTAGCACTATCTGATATATCATGTGAAAGGGTGGGTTTATTTACTGCTGTCTTCATAGTCTGAGCAGTTAGCCTTGGTGATGAGTGCATGTGCTATGCGTTGGCAAGACACCTGCCACATGCATGCAGAAAGCGGAACTGACTCAGTGAGGCGAAAGGAAATAGTGTCATGTCATTTGCTTCTCTGCCAGCATTAATTACACAGCTCTTTCAACTGGGAGATTAAATGCCTCAATTTATGAAATGAAGACAAAGGTTCAGAAAAGTTGCAGTGTAATAATCAAAAACCAAAGACAATATCAGTATATTTAACCTGTGTTGCACAGATGCAACATTTATGTTTTACCCTTCAACCTGGGGTGCGACACACGTGTTGCAACTACTTTCTTAAAACAAACTACAGGATAAAAATTAAAACTTTTTTTTTTTCTTTTCTTTTGATCAGTGTGGGTGTAAAGTCAGTAACAGAAAGTGTAACTTTAGCTCCTAATAAATTTTTCAAATAGGTTTTTACCTTTGGTGGTAACAATGTCATTATTTTCCATGTTACCCTGAGCAGAATGATCAGTCACATTTACAGATACATGTTTCTTCAGTTTCTTTAAAATGTTCTGACTTGAATTTATTAAAACTCCCTTTCTAAAATGAAGAACTTTTATCCTCCGTTAGAATAAAGCTGAAGAAGCTACAAAAACTTCATTAGAGGAGATGATATGTTGTTACAGAGAAGTTACCAGAATGACTCAGTGCTGTTTTGTTCAAATAGGTTAAAAATATGATTACTGGAAAACTAGTCTAATGTGTTTTGAACTATTCACTTCCACATTTGTGTTCTGCTGTCTAATGTTCTTTGTTGCTTTGATCAAGTGTGTGTCTGTGTAAAGAGACGTTTGGTAGATGAATGATCCTTAGCTTGTCCAGACCCTCCTGTTTGGTTGTCATTGTAAAAGAATGCTTACCGTACTTCAACCACATTTGAGTTTTGTTTTTGGGAAATTCAAAATAGTCTGTTGTTAAGTAACCTGATACTTTTAAAGTTTGTCGTCAACAGATAATTTCAGCTACTTGGAAAAAGCATCTATCTTTTTTCCTCTTTCATTAGCTGTTTACATGTTTAGTCTTCCTGTTAACTGAATGAAATAATCACTTTAGTCAGATGTAGGACATAGATATCCATTTTATAATTTCTGTTTTCTTTAAATTTTTAGCATTTTGATTTGATTGTAGCGGTAGACTTTGTTGGGAACCTAGAACTTAAAACCCGGAACATTTTATGCTGATCACCTGTGTTGTACTATATCATCAGATGCATACATATATCAGTTCACATTAAGTAATGAAATAAAAACGCTTTAACTTAAGTTTAATCACATTTAACTTGGTGTTTTAGGGCGTCATAGCTCACAGGAGAAATGTGCTTGGGCTGTGCAAATCTAAAAGACTCCAGTGTGTTGATTCAGACTGGAGAAATGTCAGTGCTGATTAAACGTGCCCAGTAATATGTGGCTAGGTGGCATGTACTGTAAACAGTTTTCATGCCAGAAAGTGTTTTAAGTCACTGTATTCATTAGTGTAACAGGGATTGCTATCTGCATGAGTGGATGTTCATTTCCTCTGTGATGGGTGGGGGTGATCAGCCCCTTGGCAGTCTATAGCAGCAGCTGAAAGGTAGAATGGAGTTTCTCAGCCATACCCCAACACCTACACTTACCAAGTGGTCCCTAATTCAAAGTTAAAAGGACTGTTAGTCAAAATAGTTCAGTATATAAAAAGGATACCTTGTCAGTTGTTGCCGAGTCCTTTTTTTAATAGATAAAAGAGCAGTTGTATGTTTGGAATTGTCATGGTATTCATATATTGTGTAACCAGTTATGTAGCTTACAAAAGAGTTTGGCTTATGCTTTTTAAAAAAAGTAAAAAATAATCTCCATTAGACCATAGTTAGATATTACAATACGGTACATGTTATACCAATAAATTATTTAAATGGAGAAATACAAAACAGTTTTTTTGTTTTTGTTTTACAAAACAAGATCAACAACAATAAAAACAAAATTTCATTGGAATACATCAAACTAGACAGGGTTGACATGGGTTTTGGTCATAGAGTCGAAATGTTACTGCCATCCATTGAATGAGCTTGGGCAGCATTACCTCACTGAGTCTGAACACCATCTTTAGGACAAATGTAAACTTTAAACGTCTCTACAAATTAAAGATATTACGGTAAGTATTTATAATATGAACTAAAAGTTAGTCAGTGAATAGACAGTCTTCACCCAATAACTGGAGGTAATGTTTATCAGGTCAATTTCAAACATGGTCCTGGACAAAACACAGAAATATGATTTGACACACTGACACACATCTCACAGAGAGAGCTCTTGTAATGCAACAATCCTTCAGGCTCAGCATTTATTCCTCTAAGCTGTCTTGCACCCTTAACCTGCACCAGCTGTGTACACACACACAGATACACCAGCTTCAAGCAACTTGGGGAGATGTTTGGCCATTGAACTGGCTCTCTAGGCCAATTGGCCATTGCTGTTAGTATGGAGTCTTCCAATCAGCACATTCCTCTTTCTCTAGACAGACCCAGGGAGTCAGTTTTGGCAGCGCACACACTGGGCGGGGTAATACTCATATCCTGTCCCCTGACCTCAGATTACATGCACACAGTTACTGTACTGTTTTGCTCATGCTCATACTCAAAACACCACATTCTTGCTCTTAAAACATGCAGCTTTTGGTCTGTTTTGAATCAGCTGTTGCAGTCGGTCTTTCAGCCGAGGGTCAGCCAGTTTGTTTGTGCTGTCAGCTACAGAGCCGGTGTTGGCTGTGCCAATCAGTGTCTGTTGTTGTGCCCAACAATGACTCTCTTCTGTCGGTGTTAATGGCCGTCCACCCTCCATCTTTTTATTCCCCTCCTCCTTCCTGATGGTCCCTGCTTGAGCTGCAGAACTGAGCTTGGCATAACCCTTCTTCAACAGCAAAGATTCTCCAGTCCAATTCAGTCATTTTAGAGAGGATTGCTTTGCATGTATAACACGCTCTGTTTTTATCAACAAAAACAAGTCTGTAGCATGCTTAAGAGGTAGATTCACAACAACAAAAAATAGTCTATGACACATTTCTCTCACATGGTTTCCACAGAATTTTGCAACTCCCTGATGTCATATTTCAATGAAAATATTATTTCAATTCATAAACACCTTGGACCAAATACTGCCCCCAGCATCCATGTTGAACTCCCCCCTCCCTCCCTTTCTCTGTCTTCTCCCTCCCCTCTGCTGATGACATTACTGACATTATCAGCAAGTCCAAGTCCTCATCCTGTCAACTTGACCCATTTCCCACAGTTCTTGTTAAATCCTGTCTCCCGTCTCTGCTCCCTATCATCACTAATATCATCCACTCCTCCCTAACCTCTGGCATTGTTCCCACAGCCTTCAAATCTGCTGCCATCACCCCCATCATCAAGAAACCAGGTCTTGACTTTACCAACTTCAGTAATCTTCGTCCGATCTCCAATCTGCCCTTCATCTCCAAAATTCTTGAAAAAACTGTTGCTAGTCAACTTCACTCACACCTGTCCAACAACAACATTTATGAAGAGTTTCAATCTGGATTTCGCCCCCACCATAGCACCGAAACAGCTCTAGTAAAAATTACTAACGACCTTCTTCTTGCTGCTGACTCTGGTCTTCTGTCCATCCTCATTCTTCTTGATCTAAGTTCTGCCTTCGACACCATCTGTCATTCTATCCTCCTCAACAGACTAACCTCCATTGGCATCTCAGGTACCCCGTTAGACTGGTTCAACTCCTATCTCTCTGACCGCACTCAATTCATTCAGCTTAAATCCTTCCGTTCCCAGTCTTCCCCTGTCTCCACGGGTGTCCCCCAAGGCTCTGTCCTCGGACCCCTCCTCTTCATCATTTACCTCCTTCCTCTAGGTCACATCTTCCGCAAATAAGGCGTCCATTTCCACTGTTATGCTGATGACACACAGCTCTACTTGTCATCAAAATCTAACTCCTCCCACCCACCCTCCATCTTCACCCACTGTCTCAATGAGCTAAATCACTGGTTTTCTAACAATTTCCTTCAACTAAACAGTAACAAAACAGAAATCATTCTTGTCTGTACCAAAAATTCTATTTCAAAATCAGAACATCTTTTCGTCCCCCTTAACAACTCTCTGCTATTCCCCTCCCCTCAGGTCAAGAGCCTCGGTGTCATCCTCGACACCACTCTCTCCTTCACTTCACACATCAACAATATTACTCGGTCTGCCTATTTCCACCTCCGTAATATTAACCGTCTCCGTCCTTCTCTCACACCCCGCTCCACAGCCATCCTGGTGCACAGTCTTGTGACTTCCCGTATCGATTACTGCAACTCCCTTCTCTACGGCCTCCCCAACAAATCTCTCCACAAGTTACAGATGGTCCAGAACTCAGCTGCCCGTGTCATCACTCAAACCTCCTACTATAACCACATCACTCCTGTCCTGCAGCAGCTCCACTGGCTCCCGGTTAAATCACGCATCATCTTCAAAATTCTACTCCTCACGTTCAAAGCTATCCACAACCTTGCCCCTCCTTATCTATCTGACCTCCTACAAATCTCCATCCCATCACGCTCTCTCAGATCCTCCTCTTCGCTACATCTCCATGTACCCTCTGCCCGCCTCTCCACCATGGGGAGCAGGGCCTTCACCTGCTCTGCCCCTCACCTCTGGAACGCTCTACCGCCAGACCTTCGAAACACCACCTCCCTTTCTCTGTTCAAGACAGCCCTGAAAACACATCTCTTTAGACTAGCTTATCATTAACTTTACTAAATGTATTTTTATTATTTTGCATTTTATAATCTTTATGTATTTTATATTTCAATTTGTCACTGATAATGTTTGATCTGTATTACACTGTATTGGTTTGTTAAGTGTCCTTGGGTGTCCTGAAAGGTGCTTTTAAATAAAATGATTATTATTATTATGATTTCTTGTTGATTTTTTTTAACGGTTTGCATACAAGTAAACTCAAAGTGGAGTGCTGGACTCCTTGTTTAAGCTTCTTGTTTTTTTATAGAAAGAACGACAAAGCTTCTGCTCACATAAAGACTGTCAAACTTGATGATGTTGCCATTTTTTCACAAGCGCCCCTTCCTTCCTCTATATCTCACCATTCCGGTGTTGTGAAATCTCAAGAGTTTTCTGCATAGAGTGAGTCATAAGTCAAAACTAAAGCCATCCAGGCAATCTATTTACTTCATTCAAGAGGAGTTTCCTTTCTGATTTGGTTGTTTATCTAGGCAGATCTCATACTCCAGTGGATAGTGACCAGCAGTGTGGGAGAAAGTTTTGAGACACAACACTCACTATCTGGGACTCTCCTCCCAATGCTTATCCAACCTACCTCCCTCCATTTGGCCCGTTGAACTTTAGCACTCGCTCCTTTTTTCTTTCCATTGTTGTTTCTCACAGTAGACTGTATTCTGTTTTGCTGCTGCCTGTGGCTCTCACTTTGACCATCACTCTGTTAATGTGTCTTTCTCCACTCAGTAGTTTGGATCAGGGTCTCGTTGCCTCTGGTCAGTGGAGTATGTGTCAAGCAGGTGGGACCGAGCAGCCTTTTGGCTCACTACACTCGACACACAGCATACTTTCTTGTCATTTAACATAAAATAAGGAAACAGCTGTATAGAGGGCTGTAACAATTGAATTGCTTGTGTGTCCAAAAGAGTGTGTGACTGTGTTGGTTTACTGTGCAGGCTGTCATGTGTTTGCTTCATGAGCAGACTGTGTGTTTTGGGGTTGTCCGAGAGGTGGACTTTGAAATGCCTTTGTTGTTTTCTGCCAGACTCTGCTAGTGGTGAGAATCCTACCAGTCCAAGGCCAAATGAGGAATTTAGGGTTCTGTAGGAGATAAATGACCAAATCCTAATGTGCAGTTTGTTTTTTGCTTTGCTTATTCCATCTGTTTCCAAAGCTGTTAGTCTTACCATTGATCTCTGCTTATCATGGTTATATACAGTACTCGTTTCTGGAATCATATTTGGGTTTGATTCATTTGAATACTCCGTTACATTTGTAAAATAAAAATAAAAAATCATCACTGCCCAGAGAGACCACTCCACGTCTTTATTTGAATATACTACACAGAGATAATCCTTTCTCGAAATTTAGTTTTTTTTTTCTTTACAAAATATAATATTTCTAGAGGTACTCATATATAT
>JBBPBX010028726.1:0-19356 GCA_038048925.1 Garcialebias charrua | reverse complement strand
TATATATATATATTAAAATCTACCTTATTAAAAAGAACATCTGAAACACAGGTGATTATTTTCTAATCATGCTTGTTCACTGGGGCTAATGTAGGATGTCACAGTTGCATCATCTCTTTGTGATTTATTTTAACTAGACCTAAATGATAACGTGGAGTTCAAAAGATTTGTTTTCAGGAGGATTATCAATGTGACTCAACTGCTGCACATGTGTTGGCTGGAGTACAAGCTATGTGCGTGCATGTGTCAGAAATGCCCTGTGTATACAGTTATCTGGTGTTTGTGTGATAATTATGACTAACATGACAGTGTGATGTTCCTGTCCTCCTCTTAGGAGACATCACACAGAAGGGCTACGAGAAGAAAAGAGCTAAACTGTTGGCCTCCTACATCCAGTATTTGCCAAGTAAGACATCTTTGGTTTTTATTTTATTTCTCATATCACAAATGAACTACACTTTGTTCCATTTGTAGCCCTTATTCATGGAACTGAACAAGCCATTCTGTCACTTTGGTAGAAGTTACTTTACGACTGATTGTTTCCCACATGTAAACTGAAGTAAATAAATACAACCACATTATGGGTGTTGTACTGTAGTGATTCAAATGACGAAACGGACTTCAGTATTACCAGTCCCAGTGGTCCAAGAAATCTTTTTGTTTTCAGTGGCCCTCTAGTGTCAACAATGTGAATTACATGTGAAATTTACAGAATCACTGTAGCATTAACAACTTACCGGTAGTTCTCTAAAAACCATATTGTCATATTTTGTAGTTCATTGATATTTTAATCCCTTTTTTTATTTATCTTTTAATCTGTTTTGGTTCATAGTTTATTTGTATTGCTTTGAACTAGTACCGGTACTTGGTTGAAGTGCTGATTTACCCAACTTCTCTACTGCACACAAGGATGTCATTTCCTCAGGAAGAATTGCAACACATTACCAGTAGCACAAAAATAACTTCCATACATGTAATTACAAGCTAATTTCCAAAGAGCATGAATAAACACTCTTTCCATTCAGTTTAAACATGGCTGGATTTTACTTGTTTTACCACATTATTCTTGTTGGTTGTTGACAACTAAAAGAGTTATAATAACTTTGCATATACTTGTTTCTGTTTTGTAGAGGCAGACCTTTCTCTACCAGATGTACAGCTTTCTCCAAGCCACAGTGCCGACCCCAGCCCAAGTCCTGAGGCCCCGGGCCCCTCCACCTCATCAGCCTCCAGACGCCATCGTGCACATCGCAGTGGAGGGGCCAGGGATGAGCGTTACAGATCAGGTACACAGCTCACTATTCCACAAGGAAAAGGTAGCATTTTAGACCTCAGTTTACCATGCTGGACCATTTTTGTCTCTTGTTTATTTTTGCTGTTAATTTAGATATTCACACAGAAGCTGTGCAGGCAGCTCTGGCCAAACATAAAGAAGAGAAAATGGCACTTCCCATGCCAACCAAGAGACGCTCAGCTTTTGTCCAATCTCCCAATCACTGCACACCTCCAGGTAAAATATCCTGATGCATGCTCAATAATCCAGGTAGAAAAATCTAAAAAAGTTAAGTCAGGTCCTCTGGACGTTTTATTTTTTATATATTTTTTTGCTTTTGTTTTTTGAACGTCCAGAGGGCTTGACTTAACTTTTTTAGGTCCAGGTAAAATAGTATTTTCCGGCTGTACTGGACAGTTGGAGGGATAAAAAAGCCACTGAGGTTAGATGTTCTGGCCCTAACAAACACATCACACAAATTATGAATAAAAATAAAACAGAAAAAATGTATTAAGATTTGTAACGTGAATTTTCATTCATTTTTTTAGATACACCCTCTGCATCAGAGGATGAAGGCTCGCTGCAAAGAAAAGCAGCTCTCAGTGCAGCACTCGCTCAGACCTTGCAGAGCCCTGATTACTGGATCAATCGCTCAGTCCAAAGCTCTTCCACATCTTCGTCTGCTTCCTCCACCCTCTCCCATGGAGAGCCTAAGAGCCAGCCCCAGCTCCAGCCTGGTGTCTCATTGTTAGCCGATGTACTGGCCCACACACACATAGGTAAACCTTACTGATGGAGAACCCAACTGTTGGTTGACAACATTCCAAGAAGCTTCTTTTTGTCCTTGATGGTGTTTATTTTATATCCATCATCAGAAAACAGTGTCCCCCCAGATGTGACGTCCTCCACTCCACAGGAGAGAGGATCCAGAGTGGATCTTCCCCCAGCAGTCAGAGGCATGAGTCGTGGACAGAGCCGCTCCAGCATGCTGGAGACTGCTGATGGTATACTCACAAAAGCCACATTGTATAAAAATGGATGTTGAAGAGATTAAGTGAGGGGGGAAATCTAACTTCTCCTTTATAATCATGAAACCTGGGTTGCTGTCTTTAATTTGATAAGGTATAAGGTTAAACTGCATGTTTTAATCACAGTAGAGGAATGACTTTTGTTTTGCAATGATGCCATGATTTTGATTGAATCTATTAAAATGTTGGTCTAAAATAACCGGAAACATCGTCGTCAGTTCAGTGTGGTGAAGGCTCCTAATGACATATTTTGTGTTCTTTCTTTTGGGTCCATTAATCCTGTCCCCTGTCTTGCCTTTGATTTAAAAAAGGAAAAAGGAAAGGTAATAAAAGTCGACCCTGGGGAAGGGGAGGGATGCTGAAGAAGTCCAAACCAGCTTGCTTTCAAGCCTTTTTTATGTTTGTCTCGTGTCTTAGGGTTAGAAGTAGAGAACTGCATTTTATTTTCCGAAAGATTGTCCGATTTGTGTCTCCTTGCGTTCAAATTTCCCTTTCAAACTCTTCCTGCTGCTGATTTTGAATCTGATCCTGACTGTGCTAGTCTGTAGCATTCTGCCTGTGTGAGTGTGCGTGAAAACGTAGAAATTTGTGTTCAAACAGAACCGCATGCATGTGTCCATGCTTTTTGTTTGCCTACATATGTGACCGTTTTTGGCGTTTGTCCAGGCGTGCCTGTCAGCAGCCGAGTGTCCACTAAGATCCAGCAGCTGTTGAACACGCTCAAAAGGCCCAAAAGACCACCACTTAGTGAATTCTTCCTTGATGACTCTGAGGAAATTGTAGAAGGTGAGTAAACATCTATAAAAAATAAAAACAGGTTTATCAGACAAATTGTACCACTCTAGAGAAGTCTGTTCAACAAAATCTGAATTATGAGCAGCTAAATAGATGTTTGAACAGTTGCTGTCCAAATGTTTTTAGCATGTTTTCCTGTTTATTTGTATTTGTTCTTATGTCCAGTTCCCAGACCAGATCCCAACACCCCAAAACCTGAAGGGCGTCAGATCATCCCAGTGAAGGGGGAACCTCTGGGAGTGGTCAGTAATTGGCCTCCTGCCTTGCAGGCTGCGCTCGCTCGATGGGGGGCCACCCAGGCCAAGAGCCCTGCCCTCACAGCGCTTGACATCACTGGCAAACCCCTCTACACACTCACTTATGGTGGGCATAAACTCACTGGCATCTTTGTTGCATGTTAAATGAGTAAAGAGCTTATTTAACTTTTTGGTTTATGCAGTTTAAAATTATAAAAGAAAACATTTTTTGTTCTTCCTTTCAGTTTAGATTTTAATTATTTTGTGTCCATCTGCTGAAAATGTAAAACATGTATTTTATATATAAACTGTACAGATTCAGTCAGTAGCTTTCTGAGCATAGCAAAGCAGTAGTGGCTTGACAAATTAAACCGTAATATATCAATAAGCTATACTTCAGCAAAAATATGTTACATTCTAAAATAATTATTTTTCTCTCCCACAGGCAAACTGTGGAGTCGCAGTCTGAAGCTGGCGTATACGCTGCTGAATAAATTGGGCACTAAGACTGAGCCTGTCCTACAACCTGGAGATCGAGTAAGAGTTTACCACATACTTTGATTTATTTCAAGTTAAAAAGAATATAAAAGAAAACAAGTTTTTTTTTCTGCCTTTCAGGTGGCGTTAGTGTATCCAAACAGTGACCCTGGAATGTTCTGGGTAGCTTTTTATGGCTGTCTTTTAGCCGAGGTCATTCCAGTTCCTATTGAGGTACCGCTGTCTCGTCAGGTAAATTTATCCCCAGTTCCCAAATTAATTACTTTATAGGATTAAGTAGGTGTAATTCTATTTTCATCACATAAATACTTAGCTTTAGTAAGCTGAAATAACCTAAAGTAATGGATGTTTTTATTAAATACAACAATAAGTCACTGTTAGTTATTTGATAAAAAGCCGTTGTAGTAACTTAGTGATTGTACTTTTGTTTATTGTTGCATACTTGTCTCTACACCTACCTGTTTGTCTACCTGTTTGTCCTCAATCTCCTTATTGTTTCCATTCATAGGATGCAGGCAGCCAGCAGATTGGCTTTCTGTTGGGCAGCTGTAGTGTGAGCTTGGCACTGACCAGTGAGGTGTGCCTCAAAGGGCTGCCCAAGACTCCAAATGGAGAGATCGTTCAGTTCAAAGGTCAGCAGGCCTAACCTGCCTTTTTCTATTGCTGCTGGTTTCTTTTAGAGCCTTTAGATGAACTTGTTGTTGTAGACTATATTATAGAACATAATGGGTGGATGCCAGGTTCACATTGTTTATGCAGAATTGGCTAATCAACTTTGACAGTGAAAGGAAAAGAATGGAATAAGAACATTGTCAGTTACTGTAAAGGCATGTGATGATTCGTTCAACCTTACAAACTTTTGTTTTTCTGTGTCTTTATGAATAATATGTTTTTTGTTTGTTGTGGTGTTCTGAATACATTTACCAGGATGGCCAAGGATGAAATGGGTAGTGACAGACACCAAGTACCTGACCAGGCCATCCAAAGACTGGCAGCCTCACATCCCTACTGCTAACACAGACACCGCCTACATAGAGGTACTTTGAGAATATAAACTCACCTTAAAATGTATATTCTGACTGGTTCATCAGATACATTTAAATAATCGCTTGCATTTTTGAAATTACATACATGATTGTCAGGTCATTATTTATCTATTATGTTTTTAAACTCTGATAAATTGGCTTTAATTATATTTTTAATATTGTACTTTTTTAATCACTTCACTAAAACCTGAGGAAAATAAATTTACCGTATATGAGTCCAAATTGATTTCGTTTTTTACATGAGCGTTCCTGTTAGATAAAAAACAAAATCTTTACTGAAACTGAAATATTGATGCTTTTGGTTTGTTGGTTGCCTTAACTCTTTTTAAACATCACATTGACATCCAAAAAAGCTAAGTCTGGTCCCAAAAAACAGAGGACCAGACTTAACTTTTTTGGATTTTTCTACCTGGATTATTGAGCATGCATCAGGGTATCACATTGACATGTTTGTGCCTGCTTCTTTCCAAAGTACAAAGCGAGTAAAGAAGGAACTGTGATGGGAGTTGCTGTTTCCAAGATCTCCATGTTGACCCACTGTCAGGCCCTAAGTCAGGCCTGCAACTACTGTGAAGGTCAGAACTTTTTGTAACTTAAATGTCACTTATTTTCTTTGCTTTTATGTGACTGTATGTGTAAGATACCAACACTTTAAAATCTAACTTCACAATATCAAATATGTATGCGTTTCTTTTAGGTGAGACTCTGGTCAACGTGTTGGACTGCAAAAAGGATATGGGCTTGTGGCATGGCGTCTTAACGGTGAGACTAGATGCAGCTTTTTGTACATCCGTCCCATCTTCACTGTAGAGTTCCATATTATGAAACAAGCAACATATTTATTTTTGTTTCCTCTTTTAGAGTGTCATGAACAGAATTCACACCATCACTGTGCCATATTCTGTCATGAAAGCCTGTCCCATGTCCTGGGTTCAGAGAGTTCACATCCACAAAGGTTCAACCAAGTTTCATATTTTAATAATAATCAAAATGTTTAGATTAGCAGGTACTTGCCAACGTATCATCATGTTATTGGCATGATGCAAGTTCTCTCTGCAGACCGTTGTGCTTTAACTTTAGCTGGCTGATTGGTGCAAACGTCATGTTCTTGTTTCATAGCACGTGTGGCCTTGGTGAAATGCCGCGACCTCCACTGGGCAATGATGGCCCACAAGGATCAGAAGGACATCAACGTGTCTTCTATACGAATGCTCATAGTGGCTGATGGAGCAAATCCATGTAAGAAACTTCTTATCCTCTAGCATATTCCCTTTTGTAACGTTTGAAAACTTATTAGTGGATAGTTTGAGTCATTGTTCATTTTAACATTTTTGTTTGTTTACTGTCAGGGTCTGTGTCATCCTGTGACGCCTTTCTGAACGTGTTCCAGTCTCATGGCCTGAGGCCTGAGGCCATTTGTCCATGTGCCACATCGCCTGAAGCCCTGACTGTGGCCATACGCAGGTAACACGTCTTCATCAATACACCACATATCTTGTACACTTTTAGTTATTTTACACAATGTCAAGTCCTGTGAATTTTAAATGTTTTTAAGCTTAGAGGGAATATTTTTCTCATGTTATTGTTTATGATGCTGTCATTCAGATTTGTAAAGGAGCATTGTAGTAAGAGTGAAAAGAAAAAGCATCCTTGGTTTTTGCCTCACCTGGAAATACTTTTATTATGCCCGTTAAAGGCTGATTGGTGACTCTAAATTGACCCTAGGTGTGAGTGAGAGAGTGGATGGTTGTTTGGTGTGAGTGAGACAGGTCCCTCTTGTAAATGAGTCCCCGTGACTCAACGAGGCTAGCCTGTATAAATAAAGGTTGAATGAAAAAAAGGCGGGACGTATTATGGTATAGTCTTTGTACATCTATAAAGTTTTTATTGTTCGTCTCATAACTTTTGGTCCGCTCAAGGTAAATTGTAAATGGTAAATGGAGCTTATTTATATAGCGCTTTCTAGCCCCCTGTGAGGAGCCCCAAAGCGCTTTACAATACCAGCCATCCACACATTCATACACCGATAGTGGTAGCTTGCCTTGCAAGGCGCCATCCAGACCTACCGGGAGCAACTCGGGGTTAAGTGTCTTGCCCAGGGACACAACGACACATGGTGGGCGGACGCGGGATTCGAACCTCCAACCTTCTGATCGGGGGTCGATTGCCATTACCACTGTGCCATGGCCGCCCCATAGGTAATTTAATGAAGCTTGATACACATGCATCATTACTAGACTGGGTGTTACACACTTCGTCACCCCAGCTTTGGTTATAAATCTTCAAATGTTTTTGCTTCTCTGGACCATAACTTCTGACCTGCTCAAGATAGTTTAATAAAACTTCATACATAATCACTAGATGGAGTGTCGTGTTCACATTTCATCACCTCAGCTTTAAAGACCGTGTAAAGTGAAATTAGATTTGTGTTTTTAGTTTATCACATGGCATAAATATGTGTTATTAATCACCCATATAAATCTGACTGATTAAAAACATTGTTTTCCTTATAAAATTAAGTGTCAAAAATCATGAAAAAACATGATTTTCCCTTAGTCTGGAACTGTGGGGGCGTGTCAGCACGTGGGCGTGGTTTCAGCGCAGTTCTGCAGCTCAGAGAGCAAGTAGGAGGACTCTCTCGCTCAGAGCTGAACTGTGTGGAGGAGGAAGACAGGTTCATCAGTAAACCTGCTCTGTTTGCTCCTTTTTCCAAGAGTTACGCTGTTTTTAGTGCACAAACAACTCTGGTTTTATTTTTAAAGTTGAGGACGCAACTATAATTCATAACTCCGCTGTTATGTGTTTAGAAGATGAGCGGACTCGCGCGGCTGCACCGGTCCGACCCGACACATCGCATGCGGGGGCTGTGTTGGTGATTAAGATAAAGAGTAATCACGTTGATAACTAAGTATGCAATGGACCTGTCGCATTTTCTTAGCAAAAAAGGAGCTTGTGAACTTGTAGGGCACAGGCTTAGCAATAAAAAAAAGAAAGAAAGAAAAGAAACAGGAAAGGCGGCGGCGGTGTCCGGAGGCTGAGGAGGGAGACGGTCAGTAGCAGGTGCCCTGACCATTAAAACATCCTGGGAAGATGCAGGAACGAGGCATAATTGATTAGCTAGCTAACAATGAACAAAATATCTATGCTATTGCTATCTGATGCTATCTGCGAGTCGCGAGTGAACGGCTCCACCCATGCGAAGAACAATTTATATGACTGGAGCAGCAGGGGGTGGGGGCTATACTAATGAGGACCGCGTGACGAAACGCGGTCACGTTTAAAACACGCCTAAAAAATCCTGAAACACACATGTCTTTATACACAGTTTCATGTATAACTTCAAAATTAATTGAGCTACAATTTTGAGACTTTTTACTCATTTACAACATTACAATTATCACATTTATAATGTTTATTTAAGAAAATGTTGAAATTCACTTTACACGGTCTTTAAGGACAACATCACAAATCACAATCAAATGGGTCTTTGCTTGTTTGGGCCATTGCTATAGATTGCTGGCTAATAGTTTGTCAATGGGTGTATAATATGCCATACGAGGTATTCTTATTTGATTTGTTGACACATTCTGATCACTCATTATTTTACTTAAACACATGAACACCTAATTTATATCCTTAAAATTTAAATCTTGAATGTAATAAGTAATATGTTGGATTTTTGTACCTTGTCTGCAGACCTGGTGCTCGTGGAGCTCCTCTTCCAGCCAGGGCCATCCTGTCCATGGGCGGACTGAGCCACGGGGTCATCAGGGTCAACACAGAGGACAAGAACTCTGCTCTCACTGTGCAGGATGTGGGCCACATCATGCCTGGAGGTGAGCCACTGCATATGGTTGCATTTGGCAGTACTGTAAATGAATACAGCAGCTGCTGTATTTACTAGGGGCGTAACGGTACCTAAAATCACATTTCGGTTTGGTTCAATTACAAGGAGGGTTCGGTTTATTTTCGGTACAAAAAAAAAAAAGACTTGTAAAATGTTTATTTTGAAAATGTGTCAAGTAAACAATACGTTTGTATAAAAATAAATAAAAGCAACCCATTTGGATGATATTTTAAATTAACGGCATTCTTTACAATAAATAAACTATACTAACAATAATAAAAATCTTAATAAATACAATAACAGCCACAACTAGAACAATAAGCAGCAACAGACTGTTTACAATCTAAGTAATCAAGTTTAAAGTTTTTGTCCAAAAAGACCAACTTGTCCACATTTTCTGCTAAAAGTACAGATCTAGTTGCAGTGAATATCTCCAGTGGTGGAGAAAAATCATCTCAATAACAACAGTAGCAGCAGTGTGGCTGTATTTGTCCTCATTACGGTACTCACAACAACCTCTTCTTGGACCTGCTCCCCCAGGTGGGACAGGTGCCTGGAAACGTTCAGGGTTCAGTCATCACACACTTCTTAGCTGCAGGTGATCTGGTGGATTTCCCTGAAAAGGAAGAAGTCAACTGCTATCTCTGTCCCAGACTGGGAATAAAACACAAAGAGGTAAAAAAAAAAAAAAGAGTTAATAAGATTATAATTTTAATTTTAAATTTTAAAATTTTAAAAAGTTAATTAGATGATAATAATAAAACAACAATACCTCTTCTTGAACGGTTGAGGTGGTTGAATCTCTCGGTCATCATCATCATCAGGGCAGAGCTTTAATCAGCTCCAGGGCTTGTTGACAATATCAGTTTTAACTTTTTCATAAAGTGCTGAACTTTTTGGCTGAAGTGTTGACGTGATGGATGTTGTAGCGGGGCTCAATAACTTTAAAGCCGGCACATAAACAACATTCAGACGTAGATGCAGAGCTTTAAAAACTACAGTTTGTGTTATTGATCTGGACCGATCTGAGTTACCTGAAGGTTGTTTAAATGCAGCTGCTGTTCGATGTTTGCAAGCTGCTTTTCTTGCTTGTAGAAGAGACGTTCACATTTTGATGACGTCGTTTCAAGTTCGTTAACAACTTAGACGCGTTGCTGCTGCAGATCCAATCTTTGTGCAACAACATCCACAAACAGCTTTTTATTTGTGCTCGTCTTTTAACAAGGAAGCCATAACGTTCCCAGACAGCAGACCGCAACGAGAAGCTAGGCTGCTAAATGCTGCGCGTGCTGCAAGATAATAGCGCCGTGCTGAAACACGCCTAGGAATTTTAGTTCCGCGGCGGATATATTCTCCCGTTAATAACGTTTAATGAGTGAAAAAATAACCGAAAAGGTACGCAGGTGGACCGAACCGAACGTGCCGTACCAAAACGGTTCAGTACACCCACGTGTACCATTACATCCCTAGTATTTACTGTACATCATCACTGTTTTTATAAAAAGAGAGCCTGAATGTATGGCCAGTAATGTTGTGACCTAACTGCGTGTTCCAGCACTGATGTGCATCGTAAAACCAGACGGGTCTCCGTTGCTGTGCAAGACGGATGAGATTGGAGAGATCGTGATCAACTCTCGGGCTGGAGGCACAATGTACTACGGCCTTCCTGGTGTCACCAAGAACACGTTTGAGGTCTGTTTAAAGATTGTTGCTGACTCAACAATCACATATTTGTGTCCCTTTTATGTTATTTAGTAGAACATAGTCTGATCACACTATTATCACTATCATCCAAAGTTGGTGGGATTTTTTTCTCTCTACTTTTTGTGTTTAAGTTCAGTATTTTCAATCTTTCTGCTTTTTGCTCTTTAGGTGATCCCTGTGAACCAGGCTGGAGCACCCATTGGAGAAGTTCCCTTCACTCGTACTGGTTTGCTTGGATTTGTGGGACCGGTAAGAAAGGCACAAATTGTTGTTTGTTTACGAGAAAAAGTTGTAGGCACTAAAAATAAATTTGTGTGAGCCTCTTTTTTAATATAGCTTTTAAATTGATTTGTGGTATGTAAAACGAAAGTTACATATGTAACTACGGTTCTATGAATCCCGGATGACTGCCAGAGAGGGTGGTGCTGAAAGCACTGAATGTTCCCTTTGTGCATGCAATGTTCCGAGTAATAATATCAAAAACGTCCCACATGTGACCGGATGAGCAATCGGAGGCTATATAGCCTGGCGTCATCTGCGACTCTGCTCCTACAGAATCTTCTCGTGGAACGCAAGTATTCTGAGTGACAGAGAAGCTCTGGCGGTCATCCGGGATTCATAGAACCGTAGTTACATACGTAACTTTCGTTCTATTTCGTCCCTCCTGACCGCCAGAGGGCAGTGCTGAAAGCACTGAATGACGAATACAGACAATGTCATGAGGAATCATAAGCACCTAATTCACTGAGGGGCCCCAGAGGACCCTTGCAGAAGAACCTGGCCCAGGGGATGAGGGGTGGCCACGTTAACCCAGTAGAATCTGGTGAACGTGCTTGGGAAAGCTCATGATGCAGCAGCACATATTGGTTCCAGCGGAACCCATCTCAGGGCAGCTCAGGAAGCTGTAGAATAAGCCTTCACGCCGACCGGCAGGGGGCAATGCCCTGCTGCATTGGCGTAGCAGTTGACATCCACGGTCCAGTTGGAGAGGTGCTGCTTGGAAAGAGGATAGCCCAACATAGGGCCCCCATAACACATAAACATCTGGTCCGAATGTCATATAACGGCAGTAGCTGCAGCGTATGCCTCAAATGCTCTCACTTGGCACAATAGTCCAGACCCTTCGCCAGGCGTAGGCTGAAAACGCGTCAGCCTTAACGGTTGGTTGCAGTAAGAGTGATATAACACCTTTGGCACAAATGCAGTGTTCGGCCACAAGGTAACATCAGAGCCCTCAGGGCCCCACCTGAGACATGACGGGCTGACTGAGTGAGCATGCAACTCGCCGACCCTCTTTGAGACAATAGCCAGCAGAAAAACCGTCTTCCATGAAAGCCACTTGAGGTCTGCCTGCGTCAAGAGGCTTGAACGGAGGGTGGCACAGAGCATCGAGAACCAAGGGCAGGTCCCAACTTGGTGCTTGTGTAGCTGTCGGCGGGTGCAACCTATGGGCACCACGCAGAAAGAGAGACTCCAGTCAGCTGCTTCCCTGGCCTTACAGTGGCCACACCCACAGCTGAAGACATTGAGGATTGGGGTGCCATAGCAATCCCCCCAGCTGAGACAGCAAGTCCCTCCTGGTCGGAAGACGCCATGGGACATCCTGACATAGACTTTGTAGCAGTGGAAACCATGGTTGTGCTGGCCAATATGGGGCCACCAGTAACATTCTGTGACCCTCCTCTAGGACTCTGTGAAAGGTTGTCCAAATCAGAGAAAGGGGTGGGAAAGTATATAGAAGGACCCTTGGCCAAGGATGAGCCAGCGCGTCCTGGCCCAGTGCACCAGACGCCCCCGTAAGGGAGTACCATAGGGGACACTGGGTTGACTCCTCTGTTACAAACAGGTCCACCTCCGCTTGACCAAAATGTTCCCAAATCATCCGCACTATGTTGCTGTAGAGGGACAACTCTCCCGGAGCAGACCACTGGCGGGAGAGAAAATCTGCAACCTGATCGTGTCACCCTGGTAAGTGTCACCCGCAGGGTGGACAGATGAGGGCAGGTCCATTCCAGGAGCACCTTGGACACCCTGAGAAGCTGTGCTGACCTGGTGCCCCCTTGGTGGTTGATGTGGTAGACAGCAGAGGTGTTGCCTGACCGAATGAAGACATGCCTCCCTTCTAAGTGGGGCAGGAAGTGCATGAGTGCCAAATGCACTACACGCAGCTCCAGCACATTTATATGCCTGGAGTAGTCCCTTTGACCCCAACGGCCCTGGACCGCTCTGTGTTGCTAATCAGTGCCCCATCCTGTGGAGCTGGCATCTGTCGTGACCACTTCCCTACGACACACTACCACCCCCATGGGGACACCCCTGGACAAATAATCTTCGTCCCTCCATGGAGTCGGGGCATGAAGACATGGCCACATCACTGTGAGCTTGCAATGTCTGTGTAGCCTGGCATCCAAGCGAAAACTGTTGAGCCACCTCTGCAAGGGGCTAAGAGACAGCAGGCCTAAGGGTACCACCCAAGTGACTGAGGTCAGTTTGCCTAGTAGATGTAAGAAGGAAATATAGGGAAACTGCCTGCCCAGCTTGAACCGACTGAGCAATTTGAGTATGTTGCACACCCTTTGAATGGACGAGCGAACTCTCATGGAGGGTGAATCCAGGACCACTCCAAAAAAGGTCATAGTCTGTGAAGGAATCTGGCAGCTCTTCTCCAGGTTGGCATTGAGGCCATTGAGCAAGCAGGTGATTCGTGTCGCGAAAGGCGTGTGCCCGAGACGTGGTGCAAAGAAGCCAATTGTCTAGGTATGTCAGAACCTTTATCCGGTAAGCTTGCAGGGGAGAGAGGGCTGCCTTCACACACCAAGTGAACACCCTTGAGGAAAAAGAGAGTCCGAATGGGAGCACATGAAACTGCCAGTGGCGACCCCGATAGGCAAACCTGAGAAAGCGGCGATATTCTGCTGCAATGGGCACATGAAAATAAGTGTCATTCAAATCTATCAAAGTGAACCACTCTTCCCTTCCTGACAGCCTGAAGGACCTCTGCTGTCATGAGCATGTGGAAGGGCAGCACCCTTAGGTACTGGTTGAGTCCCCTCAGATCTAAAATGGGACGGAACCCGCCTGTCCTCTTTTGTACGAGGAAGTAATTTGAGTATTAGCCTCTGGGCTGATGCAGAGGGTCTACTGCTTTGATTGCACTCTTGGCCAGGAGGGTGGAAAGCTCCTGGTCTAGTGCTCAAGCCTTCACCGGGTCTGTAATTACAATCATTTTGACCCGGTGTGATATGTGAGGCCGCCGTCTGAACTGTAGCCAGTAACCATGGGCCAGAGTGGCAACCACCCACGGGTCCGCTACGTGAGCAACCTAGTAACTGAGCTGCTGATGGGAAAAATATCAGATGGTCAGCCTGGTGGCATCACCGTCTCCCTCCATGGCTCCTAAGGGCCGTGGGTGAGGCAGTGTCTGGAGCCCCTGGTGCGAACCCGCACAGCTGGTTGGCGAGCTGACTCACGAAAGCCCCGGCTGGGTCTAGGCTGACCCTCACGAGGGTAAAGATCCCTTGGGCGATCACAACCCCGATGCGGCGGCCGACTACTCGGTTCAGCCGACGGGCGCCTTAGATGCCAAAGGGGTAGAGGTGGCATCTCCTTGCTAAGGCTCGAAAGTTGCTACCTCGTCTGTCGTGCCTGGATGGTCCGTTCCAGCGTCCAAATAACTCCCCCGGCACCACCGGGACATCACGGAGGGTCCTACGAGATGGTCCGGACAGAGCTGACTGCGCCAACCAGACCTGTCTGCGAGCCTGGACCAAGAAGGACATCATGCGCCCAAAGTCCCGCGTCATCAGTGCAAAGTCCTAAAGTGCCGCATCGCTAAATCTCATTGCCACTGTCGCACCATTAGTGCCCTGAAGGGACGCGGAAAGGGCAAACAGAAGGTGTGTCATGGAATTGTCAAAGCAGCCAACACATGCTCCTAAGCTTTGCAGAGGAACTCATCCATGACACAACACTGAGGTTGTGGGCACTGGACCTCCCTGCGCAGTCTCCTGTAGTGACACGATGAGCGAGGCAATAGCAGGTTTGATCGCCGGCATGCAATCCAGGCCCACCGCAGCCGGCTCATGGATGGCCGCCAACGCTCTGCCAGCCACCAAGAGGTGTGTAAAGAGCTTTGGGTCCCGCCAACAACCATGTAACTCCCTCATGTACTCCTCCGATAGAGGGATGGAAAAGGGAGGAGTGGCTCATCTGCGCCAGAAGAAGGCACTTCCAGTGGTGGATTCCTCTGGTTGCGGGATGCCCAGCTGCAGCTGTTTCAGGGCCATACGCATGACGTCCTGCATCAAGTCAACACCTGACCCACTATCAGAGAGTCAGAGAATCTTTATTGTCATTTGCACCTCATGTGGCACATGTGATGAAACGAGATTACTGTATGTACACAGGGTCCCAGTTACATTCAACAATAAAAAGTAAGAGAAAAACAGTAATAAGATCTAAGATATTAACGAAGAAAAACATCAACTAAAAAAAAAATACACTAAGCACTAATGTAATAGAAAAACATCATTACAAACAGCAGCACAAACTTGAGACTGTAAGAGCAGATGGTCACGAGTGAACATAGCAACAAGAAACAGATCAGCAGCAACCTTATGTGATATATTTTTCAGTGATTATTCTGATTAATTATTTATTCATGAGTCTAACAGCCTCAGGGTAGAAGTTGTTCCTCAGTCTAGTGGTTCTACACTTGATGCTCCTTAACCTCCGTCCTGAGGGGAGTGGGGCAAAGAGTGCGTGTGTGTGCTGGGTGAGTGGGGTCTTTCATGATGCAGGTGGCTCTCTTCCTACATCTAGAGGTGTAAATGTCTGTGATGGTGGGGAGACTGACTCCAACAGACTTCTGTGCAGCCTTCACCACTCTCTGCAAAGCTTTTCTTTCTGCAGCTGTGCAGCCTCCATGCCACACGTTGATGCTGGAGCACAGGATGCTCTCCACTGCACACCTGTAGAAGGAGGTGAGGACTGGGCTACTCAGACCAGCTCGTCTCAGCCGTCTGAGGAAGTAGAGTCTCTGATGACCTTTCTTGATCAGGCTGGTGGTGTTGTTGCTCCAGCTGAGGTTATCATTCATGTGTACACCCAAGTACTTGTAGCTGGAGACCACTTCCACCGCAGATCCTCTTATGTTCAGTGGGGTGTGGGTGTGTTTGTTCCTTCTGAAGTCCACAATCATCTCCTTTGTCTTCTTCACATTGATGTGAAGGTTATTCTCTTTGCACCAGCTCTCCAGGTGTTCCACCTCCTGCCTGTAGCTGGACTCATCATTGTTTGTGATGCATCCCACCACAACTGTGTCATCTGCAAACTTTACAATATGACAACCTGGATGGGTGGCTGCACAATCATATGTGAGCAGAGTGAACAGGAGAGGGCTCAGCACACATCCTTGCGGAGAGCCAGTGCTGAGGGTTATGGTGGAGGAGGAGAAGTTGTGGATCCTCACTGACTGTGATCTGTTTGTTAAAAAGTCCAGTACCCAGTTATAAATGGAGGGGCTGAGTCCTAGTGTGGATAGTTTGTCCATCAGAGTTTGGGGGATCATGGTGTTGAAGGCAGATGTGAAGTCCACAAAGAGCATATGGACGTATGAGTCCTTCTGTTCCAGATGGGTGAGAGCAATGTGGACCACAGAGGAGATGGCGTCCTCTGTTGATCGGTTCTCACGGTACGCACACTGATGAGGGTCCTCGTTGATGTCAATGGTTGTTTTGATGTGGGTCATGACCAGTTTTTCAAAGCATTTCACCACTATCGGGGTGAGGGCCATTGGCCGACTATCTGCGGTCCAGGGCGAAGAAAATGAACGGGTCTCTGACACATGAGATGACTGGTCCTCTTTCTCACCTAGAAAGTGAGAGGCAGAGGCAGACATGGATAACACATCCTCCTCCGCAGCCTGCTCCGGCATAGGTGGGGAGGAGAGTCTGGTCACTGCCCCTGGCTTGGCCCCCGGTTGGCGTGCCTGAAAAAGGGACTTCATCTCCGCCAATTCAGCGGACAGTAGCTCCACTCTCGTGGAGAGATCCTGACCATACTTGGCTCGCCTCTTTCTAGGAGGGGCCACAGAGGTTGTGGCCTCAGCCCGGCACTTCGAGCACCTAAGTGGGGCCTCCTGCCCAGAAGGCGGGTGTTCATTGCCAAGCTCGGGGCGAAACTGGGCCAGCCGAGCCACCCTAACAGTACGAGGCATGAAGCTGCAGTTCATACAGGGTTTCTCTGACAGGGCCTCCAATAGGTGGCCATGTCCAAGGCAGGCGGGTCACAGGTCGTGACCGTCATCTGCCTGTGGCACAGCAGTGGGAGCCGTCCATGCTCCTGTTTAGTAAAGAATTTGGAATTCAGCAAAGGGGCTGCCACCGCCAGCTACGTCCAGGAAACAAAGCCTAGTCCAGCTGTATGGAGTTGGTAAAAGATGATTGGGAGAGGGGAGCGCCAACACTCACCTTCACTAATTAAAAGACAAGGTCAGAACTAGTAAGCCTAGTCCAGCCTAAGCATTAGCACAGCTTAAGCGTTATGATGCCGGTGGGAATGATTTGGGAGAGGGTGCGTGCGAACGCACACAATCACCAATTAAATCAAGATCAGAGCTAGTAAACCCATCTCAGCCGAAGTGTGATGAGCCGACGAGAATGATTGAGAGAGGGGGCGCGCGAACGCACACAGTCACCAATTAAATCAAGGTCAGAGCTTGTAAGCCTAACTCAGACAAAGCGTTATGATGCCGGTGAGAATGATTGGGAGAGGGGGCCCGCAAATGCACACCTTCACCAGTTAAATCAAGGTCAGCGCTAGTAAGCCTAGCTCAGCCGAAGTGTTATGATGCCGGTGAGAATGATTAGGAGAGGGGGGCGCGCGAACGCATACCTTCACCAATTAAATCTAGGTCAGAGCTAGTAAACCTAGCTCAGCCTAAGCGTAAGATGTCTGTGAGAGTGACTGGAAGAGGAGAGGGTGCAAATACATGCCTTACCAATCAAAACGAGGTCAGAACTAGTAAGCCTAGTTCAGCCTAAGCAGTAGGATGCCGGCAAGAATGATTGGGAGAGGAAGGGCTCGAACGCACGCCTTCACCAATCAAAAGCCAGGTCAGAACTAGTAAGCCTTGTTCACCTTGACCGTCATGATGCAGGTAAAAAATTATATGGAAAGCACAACGCCAGCCTCACCAATAGAAAACAAGGTCAAACTTAGAAAAAACAAGGCCAAACTGAGCTAGGCTAGCACCGCTAGCACAGTCCAACCATTTATAAGGTTGGCAAAAAAAAATGCTGTGGGAGAGGGTGCATAAATGCTAACCTTCACCAATAGAAAAACAAGGCCAAAGAGAGAGGCTAGCATAGCTAGCTCAGTCCAACCATTTAAGGTTGGCAAAAAAAAAAAAAAATGCTTGGGAGAGGGTGCACAATGCTAACCTTAACCAAGAAAAAACAAGGCCAAACTGAGAGAGGCTAGCACCGCTAGCTCAAACCAGCCGTTTATAAGGTTGGCCAACAGAACACAAGGCCAAAAACTCAGCGAGGCTAGCACCGTTAGCCAAGGCTGGTGAAAACTAATTAATAAGCGCTCGCCCTCCAACTTAGAGAACAAGGCCAGAACACAGCTGGCTATGTAAGACTACTTACGGTAGAAGTACTCACGTGTCGAATCTTACCTGAAATCGCCTCATGAAGCGGACGGAGCCACAACCAATGGCAACAGAAAAGCTACCACGCATTGAAACTCACACCCTTGGTAGCCTCAAGGTAAAAGTAAAGACTAATTACGTGTTGAATCCACGAGGCGGACGAAGCCGCCACAAGCGGACGCACCGCAAAATAAGCAAAGACTACTCACCAGTGTTGAATCAGACAGTAGCCAAGCTGTGGTGGGGAGAGGGGCAAAGCTACCGCAGCCCCAGTGAAATACCTTGATGAAGGTTAAACCGCCGTGGTCCTCAGAGGGCAAACACGCTGCTCCGGCCAACAAGCTTTCGGGTCTCCGACGATGGTGGAGAAAAGATCCAATGGTCTGAAGTCTTGGATTGAACTGGGCGCGAAAAGAAAAAGGAGCAGAGTCGCGGATGACACTATATAGCCTCTGATTGCTCATCCGGTCACACGTGTGACGTCATTGATTATTATTACTTGGAACAGCGCATGCGCGAAGGGAACATTCAGTGCTTTCAGCACCGCCCTCTGGCGGTCAGGAGGGATGAAATAGAACTGGGGTGAGCGTGTGCATCGTTGGTTGCACTGTGCCAGTCTTACCTGTCTGGTTTGCCTTTCCTTTTGTAATATTATAGCTGGGATAGAATCTATCCTTATGAAAAGTGCTTAGATGGATTTTGTAACACTGTAGAGGTGAACTAGTTTGCAGTCATTGCTTTCCTTCTCTGTTCATGTTACAAAGCATTAATGTTGGTGACACTTAGCTTAAGTAAATATGTCTGCTCCACAGGGGAGTCTTGTGTTTGTTGTGGGGAAGATTGAGGGACTCCTGATGGTGAGCGGTCGACGTCATAATGCTGACGACTTGGTGGCCACTGCGCTGGCTGTGGAGCCTGTCAAAACAGTTTACAGAGGGAGGTATGACACCGCCTGGCTTCTCTGAGCCACTAAGAAGCAAGACAGTTATATGTTTCTGCATAAGTGGACATAAATGCTCATTATTATTACTTTTTATTTGTTACAAACCTGTTTCAGTGTATAAATATAGAAATAAGTAATTAATTTAGCAACTGAATGTTCGTGAAAAGGTCTAGTTTTTGTCCACAGCTTGTTTTTGTCACCTGTGCAGGATTGCAGTGTTCTCCGTGACAGTGTTTTATGATGAGAGAATAGTTGTTGTGGCAGAACAAAGGCCCGATGCCAGTGAAGAAGACAGCTTTCAGTGGATGAGTCGAGTTCTTCAGGTAATTCAT
>JBBPBX010028725.1:7540-36357 GCA_038048925.1 Garcialebias charrua | reverse complement strand
CCTGGTGCCAAGAGCACATATGGACACCCTTATGCCTGAACATGGTGTTCGTTATGGACAATCCATGACGAGCACAGAAGTCCAATAACAGAACACCACTCGGGTTCAGATCAGGGGGGCCGTTCCTCCCAACCACACCCCTCCAGGTCTCACTGTCATTGCCCACATGAGCGTTGAAGTCCCCCAGTAGAACAAGGGAGTCCCCAGGAGGCGCACTCTCCAATACCCCCTCCAAGGACTCCAAAAAGGGTGGGTAATCTGAGCTGCCGTTTGGCGCATAGGCACAAACAACAGTCAGAGCCCATCCCCCCACACGTAGGCGAAGGGAGGCTACCCTCTCGTTCACCGGGGTGAACCCCAACGTACAGGCACCAAGATGGGGGGCAACCAAGTATGCCCACTCCTGGCGGGCTACCCTCTCGTTCACCGGGGTGAACCCCAACGTACAGGCACCAAGATGGGGGCAACAAGTATGCCCACTCCTGCTCGGCGCCTCTCACCAGGGGCAACTTCAGAGTGTAAGAGTGTCCAACCCCTCTCAAGGAAACTGGTTCCAGAGCCAGAGCCATGCGTTGAGGTAAGTCCGACAATTTCTAGCCGGAACCTCCCAACCTCACACACTACCTCAGGCTCCTTCCCCACCAGAGAGGTGACATTCCACGTCCCAATGGCCAGCTTCTGTAGCTAAGGATCAGACCGCCAGGGTCCCCGACCTTGGCTACTACCCATCCGACATTGCACCCGACCCCTTTGATCCTTCCTACAGGTGGTGAGCCCATGGGAAGGGGGACCTACGTCTCCTCTTCAGGCTGTGCCCGGCCGGGTTACATGGGTAAAAGCCCGGCCACCAGGCGCTTGCCAGCGCTCCCCACCTCCGGGCCTGGCTCCAGAGTGGGACCCCAGTGACCCGCGTCCAGGTGAGTGAACATTTAGTCCATTAGTTGTACTCATCATTGGAGTCTTTGGGCTACACTTTGTCTGGTCCCTCACCTAGGACCTGTCTGCCTTGGGTGACCCTACTAGGGGCATGAAGCCCCTGACAGCATAGCTCCTAGGATCATTGGGACACTCAAACACTCCACCACGGTAAGGTGGCAACCCAGGGAGGTTGTGACATCGGCGGTGAGGGATGCTATCAGGCTGAAGAAGGAGTCATATTGGGCCTTTTGGGCCTGTGGGACCTCGGAAGCAGCTGATAGGTACCGGCATTCCAAATGGCATGCAGCTCGGGTGGTTGCTGAGGCAAAAACTCGGGCGTGGAAGGAGTTCGGAGAGGCCATGGAGAATGACTTCCGTACGGCTTCGAGGCAATTCTGGTCCACCATCCAGCATCTCAGGGGGGTAAGCGGTACACGGCCAGCACCATATATAGTGGGGGTGGCGTGCTGTTGACCTCAACTCGGGATGTTGTAAGTCGGTGGGCAGAGTACTTTGAAGACCTCCTCAATCCTACTGGCATGTCTTCCACTGAGGAAGTGGAGCCTTGGGACTTTGGGTCGGGCTCTCCAATCTCTGGTGCCGAGGTCACCGAGGTGGTTAAAAAGCTCAGCGGTGGCAAGGCCCAAGGGGTGGATGAGATTCACCCTGAGTTCCTTAGGGCTCTGGATTTTGTGGGGTTGTGTTGGCTTATGCGACTCTGCAATATCGCATGGACATCGGGGGCAGTTTCCTTGGTTTGGCAGACTGGGGTGGTGGTTCCCTTATTCAAAAAGGGGGACCGTAGGGTGTGTTCCAACTATAGGGGGATCACACTCCCTCCCTAGCAAGGTCTATTCAGGGGTTCTGGAGAGGAGGGTCCATCGGATAGTCGAACCTCGGATTCAGGAGGAGCAGTGTGGTTTTCGTCCTGGTCGTGGAACACTGGACCAGCTCTACACCCTCAGCAGGGTCCTGGAGGGTGCGTGGGAGTTTGCCCAACCAGTTTACATGTGCTTTGTGGACTTGGAGAAGGCATTCGACCGCGTCCCTCGGGGGGTTCTGTGGGGGGTACTCCGGGAGTATGGGGTACCAGGCCCTTTGATAAGGGCTGTTAGGTCCCTGTACGACCGGTGTCAGAGCTTGGTCCGCATTGCCGGCAGTAAGTCAGGCTCGTTTCCAGTGAGAGTTGGACTCCGCCAAGGTTGCCCTTTGTCACCTATTCTGTTCATAACTTTTATGGACAGAATTTCTAGGTGCAACCAAGGTGTTGAGGGGATCCATTTTGGTGGCCTTAGGATTGCTTCTCTGTTTTTTGCAGATGATTTGGTCCTATTGGCTTCATCAGGTCATGATCTACAGCTTTTGCTGGAGCGGTTTGCAGCCGAGTGTGATGCGGCCGGGATGAGGATCAGTTCCTCCAAATCCGAGGCCATGGTCTTGGGCCGGAAAAGGGTAGAGTGCCCTCTCTGGGTCAGGGAGGAGGTTCTGCCCCCAGTGGAAGCGTTTAAGTATCTCGGGGTCTTGTTCACGAATGAGGGAAAACTGGAGCGTGAGATCGATAGGCGGATAGAAGCAGCGTCCGCAGTGAAGCGGGTGCTGTACCGGTCTGTCGTGGTGAAGACAAAACTGAGTCAAAAGGCAAAGCTCTCAATTTACTGATCGATCTACGTTTCCACCCTCATCTATGGTCATGAGCTTTGGGTTGTGAACGAAAGAACAAGATCTCAGATACAAGCGGCTGAAATGAGTTTTCTCCGCAGGGTGTCTGGACTCTCCTTTAGAGATAGGGTGAGAAGCTCAGTCATCCTGGAGGGTTTGGGGCGCCGGGGGGTTGGGGCTGCTTGGGCGGGGAGGACCCTGTCTTCGACCTGGGGAGGACCGGGGGGGTTCTGGGGGATATCTGCTAGGGGCGGCATGCGGGCCCTCGGGTGGTCGGTGGCGGCGGTCATGGGTCGCCGGTCGGTGACCCGGCTGTGCTGGGGTGGTTTCGGGGCGGGTGCCGGGGGCTTGGGACTCTGGGGGCGTGTCGTCCCCGGGCTTGGGCCTGGTGGGGGTCGGGGGTCTTGGGCTCTGGCGGGCGGGTCGCCGGGCTATGGGCTGGCTGGCGCTCTGGTGCCCGGCTCTGGCCGGGGGCTCTCGGCTCGCTGGTGGGTTGGGGGTTCATATGCTGGGGGGTGGGTGTCTGGGGGCGTGACTGGTGGCCAATGGGAGGGGGCGGGCAAACCCAGCCTGGGTGTCTAATGTGTTATGTGTTCTGAAAGTTGTTAATATGAAGGGTGGGTGTAGTATTTCTTCTGGGGTGGGGATTAAGTGGATGTCCTTGATGATGGTCTTGGACTATGCTTGGCCGGTGTGCGGGCCCTGGTTGGGGCCTGTTCTTGGTGCTTCCTGGCTCTGTCGGCGGTTGGGCGGGCGCTCTTGGCCGTGTCGTCCATGTGGGATTTTGTGTCTTCTTGGACGGCGGGCTGACTGCGGTTCGCAGGGGTCGTGGCGGCCCTGGTGGGTGTGGGCTGTTGGTTCTGCTGTTGGCGGCCCTCGGGGCCGTGTCCCTCTCTGGTCTTGGCTCAATGGCCTGGCGGTCGGAGAGGTGTTTCTTTTACCTCGCTCCTTGGGTGGACCTTGGCGAACTGGGGGGGGGGGGTACGCAGGGTCAGCGGGGGAGCTGACTCGCTGTGGGAGCACTGTTCCTGCAGATATTTTCTCCCCATCCCTCACCACACACCTCCGCCCTCTTCATCTTAAATTAATACATGTAGGGAATTTGAGTCTCGGGTGTGCTGCACTAGTTTTATCTCTGTTGTTCAGAGCACCTGGGACTCAATTTTATACACACTTTAGACATTCATTCATAAACATCTTCATAAAAGTCACATACAGGTAGTCCCCGTCTTACGAGCGCTCTTACTTACGAGGTTCCGGACTTCCGAGCTGGCGAACGAGTAGTAAATTTGTAAAAAATACAGCACTTTTTTGTGTTTTTAGATGAAAGTGTGTTAGCTACCCATTTGGAAACACGTTTTCGACCATGTTTATGAACTAATATGAACGTTTTTGATAAAAAACGAGTGTTCGTAGTAGCGCTAGCATAAATGTTCCAACTTACGAGCGAAAATCCGGACTTACGAGAACATGTGCTTCGTGTTCCAACTTACGAATTTTCATCTTACGAGCACCTCGCAGGAACGGAACTCGCTCGTAAGTCGGGGACTACCTGTATAGGGAATGGAGTGAGCACTATGGCTATGGGTGGCGGGATGACATCAATCTCACCCCCATGCCTATGCTCACTCTACATTATGCATTTAGACAATAAGGGCCGGGGTTAGAGTTGGAGTGGAGGGGAAACTGGTACAATGCTAGCCTTTGCTCCTTCTCTTTCCCTTTTAAGTACACTTTACAACAACACTCACCAACAGTACATTTGGGGACGGGGGTGTGTGTGTCGGGGTCTTGATTTGTTAATTTCAATTTTATTTATGTATTTATATATATATATATATATATATTATATATTATATATATTTATATATATATATATATATATATATATATATATATATATATATATTATTTATTTATTTTTCTCTTACCCCCCTGGTTGCCTGGCGGACATTCTGGGGGTGGGCCGTCAGGGGTTGTGCTGGGGTGTGGGGGGGTTCGGGGCCTGCGGGTTCGCCGTGGGCGGGGCTGGCAGTGCGCTCCCCCTGGGGCTGCTTGGACTCGGGTGTCCTGTCCTGTCCTGTCGGCAGGGCGCGGGGTGGGCCGGATCTTGGATGTCTGCTACTCTCCACCCCAGAATGAATGGGCCTACCTCCTGGGTTTGGATGTGGGCTGCCCCATGTAGGGAGCAGGTACATGTCTTGGACCTAGGGGGTATAGAGTGTGCATCGGGATTATGAATGGAGCGTGTCGTTATTGTTTGTCTTTCTGTGACTGAGGGTGAGGATGAGGGTGGGTCTGAATGAGTGTGTCTGTGTATGAATGTTTAAGTGTCAGGCTGGGACTTGGACTGCCCCCTCTCTGATACTTCTGAGGCTACTTAGTGTCGCGCTCCTGCCACGTGGCCCCCTGGTGGGTGTTCCTCTGCCTGCGGGCGTGCTTGGGGCCCTCACTATCTGGGGCTGGGCGCTTGGGCGTTTGTCGGCTCGGCCTGGTGGCTGCCTGGTGGGGCTCGTGTCCTCTGGTCCTGTCGGGTCTGGGCCTGAGGGATGGGCGTCCCCGGTGCCCGAGCCTCGGTGACCGGCCCTGGGGCTACGTCGGTGCAGCGGGCTCCGGGGGCCTGTGTATTTGTCGCAGTTGACCCCGGGGGGTCATTGTGTGTGGTCGCTGGTGGGGTTCGTCCGGTTCTTCCCCTTGGTCGGATCTGGGGAGTGGACGAGTGGCTCGTCCTGTTCGGGTGGTCCTGGGGACTCTGGGCTCGGGGTCCTTCCTGGGGTCTTGGGCTTTGATCGCCCCTTCGTCTGTCTCGGGCTTTGGGGGGACGGGTCTCTGATGCTTCACAGTCGCTACTAAATGTTCTATTGGAGGAACCTTATTCACTTATGCATGCTCACAACCACACACAAATGGATGCAGGGATGTATATTTAGATATATGCAGATATGTAGATGGGTATATGAATGAATATAAATGTATATGTATGTATACTGTATATATATTTGTAGGTATGGGCAGTGATGTCATTAACGCGTTACAAAGTAACGCCTTACTGAGCTCGGACCACTTTTTTCAGTAACGAGCAAACTAACGCGTTGCTTTTCAAAATCCAGTAATAAGATTGAAGTTACTTATCAAAATTTACTGTACGTTACATTTTTTTTTTTTTTTCATTTTCTGTAGTACTGTAATTTAATTTTATTTCCTCATGCGTCTCGGGTCGGGGAGTGATAAAAAAAGACGCTGTGAAACCTGTGCACCAGGCTGACAAATGTACGGATGGAGCGAGGAGGAAGTGTTGTCTAGCTTCAAAAACACGGTAAAAACAATTATTTGTTTGCTAAAAATTATAGCAAAGGTGTGTCTGAGCTTAACCTTTCCTTAATAAATTCACGAAATGGTCAATTATCAGCTGGATTTAAAGTAGTAGTTCGCTATGTGCACGCGCACACGCGCACGGGTGGGACGGTGTGTGTGTGTGGGACGGTGCTCTGTGCAGAACACCGTCCAACCCGCGCACGGGTGGACAGAACACGTCCCACACGCTCGCGGGTGGACAGAACGTGGGACGGTGTTCTGTGCAGCCAGCCCCATCCCACCTGCGCGGATGGGATGGGGCTGGCTGCACAGAACAACAGTGGCGGAGCTAGACTTTTATTGCTGGGGGGGCCGAGGGAGGCAAGGCTATCGTAAGGGGTCCACTTACAGTGGTAAAAATAGACTTGTCCCAACTTTTTTGGGATTTGTTGACGCTATGAAATTTTGAAACAACATATTTTTTCCTTAAAATGATACATTCTCTCAGTTTAAACTTTTGATCTGTGATCTAAATATTTTTAAGTTTAGAAATCAAGTCTTTTTATTTATTTATTTATTTATTATTTATTTGTTTATTTAAATTTTATTCATTTCATTAAAATCAAGTAACAACTAAAAAAAACATACATTCAAAATAAAATGAAAGGCAGCAGATGAAGAATAATCTTATAATCTCTGCCCCTTTTACCCAAAGATACTCACAACAATAATTTACCAAAGACCAACGTTAAATATATCATCCAACTAAATACATCAACTCAAACAACGATTCATATAAATTCTAATGCTAGTTTTTCATATTCTTTCAAAAAATCCCTTTTAACAATCTCTTAAATATATACCGTACAGAGATCTGGCTGTTTCAACATTTTCTTCCAGACCATTCCACAATCTTATTCCCTGAATTATTGTACACCGCTCCTTCAAACTGGTACGAAAACAAGGTTTCACAAACATTTCTGCCCCTTTAAGAAAATAAACAACATAAACTTTTTCTAAACAGCTTTAGTGTTTGACTTTGTCCACACTCATTTCAACCTGAAGAGACTCACAAAACGAGAGAGAGAATACAATTAAAATGTTTTATTGATTAGGTTTCTTTGGCGCTCGGGCCCCGGCGGAGGGCATGCATGCCGGACTGCTGAGAGCTTGAATGTCCGGCATAGGGAGATAGATTATGGATATCTACCCCCCGGGACCCGAACCGGGTGGTGAAGGGATCGCAGACGTCCAATCCACCCCACCGGTACGTGAATGACGGCCAGCCAACGGCCGACAGCTCCAGACAACCCTGAGACGAACACCAGCGCAGAACCCCCATCCTGAGCAAGCACGAAGCGACAGTGGGAAGGAAAAACTCCCTCGAGAGGAAGAAACCTCCAGCAGAACCAGGCTCAGGACAAGCGGCCATCTGCCATGACCGGCTGGGTCGCAGGGAACAGGAAGCAGGAACGCACACAGCAGCAGGACCAAGACGAAGGCGAGCAGGACAACCCCAGGCGGCGGAGGCGGGACGAAGAACAGGGGAGAACCGAGGAACCAGAAACCCCGGGAGGAGACGGGGAGGTGGAGGGAGGCGACTAGACTGGCAACGGGCAAACAGGAAGAGCTGAGGAAAGGGCGCCTTATATCCAGGTGGACAGTTGATGAGTGATTCGATGCAGCTGTATCCAGGTGGACAGTTGATGAGTGATTCGATGCAGCTGTGAGTCCTGCCATTGTTGAATTTGCGTCTTCGACTTCATAAAACACACAATGAAGTACAAAAAAATGAAAGTGGTACTGCTACCACTAGCAGCCGAAAGTGGTAATAAAGTAACTTAGTAATCTAACTTAGTTACTTTCCAAATCAAGTAATCAGTAACTTAACTAAGTTACTTTTCCCAAGGACTAATCAGTAACTTAACTAAGTTACTTTTTCAATGTAACTATGCCATCACTGGGTATGTGTATAGAAATCTACTGCAAGGTCATGAATATTATCAGTCTTTATGCATGTATGTTTCGTTGCTGTGTTCTGTCATGTGCTTTGCAGGATTGTGGACGGAGGTTGGGTGTGTTTGCCTTGTTCTCTTTTTGTGGATAATTGTTGTTTTGTTGTCTTACTTTCTCTTTTCTTTCTTTCTCTCTAAAAAAAATACATATTGGAGTGAGAGGATGGCTATAAGGTGTGAAGGGAGGCCATCTTTGGGCAGCACGGTGGCACAACTGGTAGAGCTGCTGCCTCTCAGCGAGAAGGTTGCCGGTTCAAATCCCGGTCCGGGGCCTTTCTGGGTGGAGTTTGCATGTTCTCCCCGTGCATGCGTGGGTTTCCTCCGGGTACTCCGGTTTCCTCCCACAGACCAAAAAACATGCTTGTTAGGCTGATTGGTGACTCTAAATTGACCCTAGGTGTGAGAGTGGATGGTTGTTTGGTGTGAGTGAGACAGGTCCCTCTTGTAAATGAGTCCCCGTGACTCAACGAGGCTAGCCTGTATAAATAAAGGTTGAATGAATGAAAATGAAAAAAAAAAAAGAGATAGGGTGAGAAGCTCAGTCATCCGGGAGGGACTCAGAGTAGAGCCGCTGCTTCTCCACATCGAGAGGAGCCAGTTGAGGTGGCTCGGGCATCTGGTTAGGATGCCTCCTGGACGCCTCCCTGGTGAGGTGTTCCGGGCATGTCCCACCGGGAGGAGACCCAGAGGAAGACCCAGGACACGCTGGAGGGACTATGTTTCTCGGCTGGCCTGGGAACGCCTTGGGATTCCCCCGGAGGAGCTGCCCCAAGTGGCTGGGGAGAGGGAAGTCTGGGCCTCCTTACTTAGGCTGCTACCCCTGCGACCCGACCCCGGATAAGCGGAAGACAATGGATGGATGGATGGATGGATGAATTTGTTGTTTCTCCCCCTACATTAAGATCCATATTACTGCGGGGTGGGAGCAGAGCATTCGTATGGACGAGACATAGTGGAGTGCCATTACAAGGCCTGCCTCTACGCTGGAGTTAAAATTTTTGGCACCAACGCAGAAGTCATGCCATCTCAGGTGGTTTTGACATCGCACGGTGGAAACAAACTCTTACTTTTTTTGTTTCTTCTCTCACATTAACGTTGGTCTGTTCTGGCTTCAGTGGGAGTTCCAGGTGGGCCCCTGTGAGGGCATTGAGATAGGCGACCACCTTTGGATTGCACGCTTCCTGTTGCATCGTGTTTGTGAAGACTTTGGGATTGTTGCAACTCTGGACCCCAAACCAAAGGGCAACTTTGGTCATGGTTGCCACACAAATGTCAGCACCAAGGAGATGAGGGAGGAAGGAGGACTGCAGTAAGTATAGATTCCTTAAGGGAACTCATGTTAAATCAATAAAGTATTTTTTTTACTTTCCTATGGGCTTATTTCATACACTGTTGTCATGTATTTCCTATAAAATATACACATAAAAGTTCCCGAAAATAAACAAAACAAATTAATTTGTAATTCAAAATAGCTCAGTTAGTTTAGAGTTTTCATCTGTACCCACAATCCTTCAGTCCATCTAATTAAAATACTGACTCAGTACTCAGTACTCAGTACTCAGTATTCACATTATTGTTTTCCTCGTAGTTTCCCCAAAGGTTTATTTGCAGTCTAACCACTGTGTTTTAGCCATTCATTTATCAAAAACATTCAACTAAATATCAACTGAGTTGCTATGAGTTTTGGTTTTTGTAGCTTTTGTATATTTTAAAATATTTCACTTTATTTAAAAATATTTTCTCCATGGAAACACGGGGGGGGGGGGGCTTCTTAAATTTATTTAAAAAAGTTATTTTTGCTCATTTTTTTAGCTAATGTTATACTGCTTTTAGCTATTAGCTAACTTGTGGACACCTTTACCTGTTTTTTTTTTTGATACTTTTAGCTTTTAGTTAGCCTCTTTCTACTTTTAGCTTTGAATTTTCTTTTTCTTTTGACAAACATTTTGCTACCTTGTGTTTTAACTAGCATTTTGTTACTTTGGCATCCTGCTCCAGTGTTTTACTCCTTTTAGCTAGAGTTCTGCCAGTTTTAGCTTTAACAACTCAGTGCAAGCTTCTTTAGAAGAATTCACAGAAGTACAGCGTAAGCGATAAACAAAATTAGCTACATTCTGTGAAACATTTCTGTATAAATAATGGAATTTTGGTCAAATAAAATGAGGATAGTCAGCCATCTTTGGAGCTTACATTTGATTCACAGAAGAAACACTAGTCATAGTTTAAATGGGTCACAGAAGGTCAGCCTTTAGTTGACCAAACTGACAATTTTGTACCATTATTCACAAAAATATATTTTAGGTTTTATGCTTTCTGAAGATTTTACAACAGATGGATCAACTCTGGGATTTAAGTTGTTCAAATGTTCCAAAATGTTTTGCAAACAAGCTCCTCCTATCCCCGTTAATGTCTTATTACATGAACAAATTATAATCAAAATGTAGGCATTTTTGTCTTCTTTCATCCAGTGTGTCTCTCACTGCTATAGGGCTTAGGGTTTTCTTTGGAAACCATCTGGAATGTTGACTACCACCACTCAAACTCTCGTTGACCTCTACTAAAGTATTTTTTGGCCTATAAGGAGCACTTAAAATCCTTTAATTTTCTCAAAAAACAACAGTGAGCCTTGTGTATTAATTCTGGTTGTGCTTAGTGACCTCAAACTGATTTTATGTGATACAACTGAACAGTGTTGAGAGTTATTGTGAATAAAGTTTGACATCAGTTTTGTTTTGCTTAATGCGCCTTATAGTCAGAAAAATACAGGGAGTGGTGGCGCAGAGGTTAAGAAGGTGCGCTTGTGATCGGAAGGTCGCCGGTTCAAGCCCCGGTACCGACAACATCAAAGATGTGGGTGGGATAAGTGATAAGTGAAGTGGTCACACCTATCTCCACCCTCATCTGCCCCACTCTGGGCCCTTGAGCAAGGCCCTTAACCCACATCTGCTCCCCTGGGAACCCTAGATATCAGCTCTCTGCTCCACACAGAGGGCTGTGGTTGCTCGGTGGTCTGTGGTTGTGTCAGGAAGGGCATCCGGCGTAAAAACAACTGCCAAATCTTCATGCGACTAGATCGCTGTGGTGACCCCTAACGCAGGGAAAAAGCCGAAAGAAGAAAAAAAAAATAAAAAATATCAGAAAAATACAGTATATCCGATTCAGAACTTTTTCCTAAAAGCTAGAAGTTAATGGGTCTTTTCGCTGATGTAAAACTCTGTAGACAAATAAAAAATTACACGTGTGATGACCACATGTTTCAGCTACATACAAATCGTTGGTTACGTATTGTAACCCCAGATTCTTTGAGTGTAAGCTTCGCCCTTTAAAGACTGTCACCTATTGGATTCATCCCTCGCTTTGCGCTAGACACCGAAGACCTTTTAGTCAATGCCCACCTGCTGTGGGCCCCACCCCGGTCCAAATAACACAGCTACGGAACATTGCTCTCCTCCCAAAAGGCAAAACTTCTACCATTTGAGAACCAGTGAGGCCCAGTTTTAAAGGGGTACGCTTACACTCATATAATCTGGGGTTACAATACGTAACCAACGTTCTATTTCGTGTAAGCTCCGCCCTTTAAAGACTGTCGCCTATTGGGTTAAAGGACGGAGCAGGATATGGCCCATGCCTCACTGGGTCTTACTCAGTGTTGGGTGTAACGCGTTACTTATGACATTACATTTTTCAGTAACGTAGTAGTGTAACGCACTACTTTGAAAATGCCTGTAATATATTACAGTTACTAACAAAACCTTACATTCGTTACTTGCGTTACAATCAGGACCTTTCGGAGAATAGTTTTATTTATTTATTTTATTTTACCTTTCGGAGAATAGTTGTGGGACGAGGACGACGGAGCAGACCATAGACATTATATATAGATATCTATGGAGCAGACTGTCACGTGGGGAAAACAAAGACGTACGCGATGACGTCGGAACGTCATACGTCAACGTACATAGACATATAAAGGTACATAGACATACGGCGATGTCATTTTATGGATGGAAGTATTCATATTATTTTTCTTTTGTCACGAGAAAGGACAAGAACATTACAGTAGTGTGCAAGCTATGTCTGGGCCACAACAAGACACTGTCTACTGCTGCGAACTCGACGTCAAATCTTTACAAGCATTTACAAAGACAACACGCTAATGCTAAGCTAGTTGCTAAAGAGCCGCAGAGGGATGGTGCAAGTTTGATGCCGCCACCGTTCAAGCAGGCTCGGCTTGAATTTCACCGCCAAGCAACCACTACAAAGGCTGAGGTAAACAAACTTGTAAACAAACATTTCTTCATACCTTTTGAATGGCACGTTTACATTATGCATTGTGCTTGTTATGTAGCACTGCTGTTTTACTTTTTCATCAAAAATGAGTGTCAAAAAGATCTCTAATATCATTATTGAAAGTTAAAAATTAATACAGGTTAAATCTCAGGTATTAGAATAATCCGAAAGTAATGTAACTAAGTTACTTTCAGAACTGAGTAACTAAGTAGTGTAATATGTTACTTTTTTTTAAAGTAACTAGTAATGTGTAACTAATTACTTATTTTGGATAACTACCCCAACACTGGTCTTACTGAAAACCATAACACATTCTGGCAACCACCAAAACCTCAATTACAAGCCTCAAGAACCGGCGTCGCTTTTCCTCCTCTGTCAGGCGTGAGCAGGCCGGGCAAGAGAAGTTTGGGTCCATTGCTTGGTGAGCGTGTGAAGCTCCAATGCATCCTTCGCAGAGAGGATACAAGTCCATCGCCAGGATGAAGCCTGAGTCACATCCTGGACAGGACTTGAAGGTCTGTCTAGAAGACATGTTGAAGTAGATGGAGATCTTATTGTGTCAAGCTTGAATAAAAAGTGGGAGGAGAGCAACGGTCCGCGTGCGGTGTTATTCAGACCGGGATAGGGCCCACAGCAGGTGGGCATTGACTAAAAGGTCTTCAGTATCTAGGGCGAAGTGAGGGATGAACCCAATAGGCGACAGTCTTTAAAGGGCGGAGCTTAGACGAAATAGAACAGATTATTTTCCCACTACGACTAATAGTTTTTGCACAATGGCAGTTTGTTTGAGGCTTACTTTCTCATCTGCATTGTTCAATCTTAGTATGACTTTTGTCAGGGAGTGAGAAGCATAGGTGTGGGGTTACCACGGTGATTCTAATAAACCACTGGCTACAACTTTAGCATTTCTATGGATCTTGAAGCCCCACATTTCTTGTTGCTCTTAATGAGAACGTTGGAGAAAATGCAGCTGACTGTATTTCCGTCTTCTGACAGGCACATTGAGCAAGCCATCGAGAAACTGAGCAAGAAACACCAAGAGCACCTTCACGTGTACGACCCGCACGGAGGTGAGGACAACATGAGGCGTCTAACAGGCCTGCATGGAACCTCCAGCGTCCACGACTTCTCCGCTGGCGTGGGGAACCGAGGCGCCAGCATTTGCATCCCCCCGAAGGTGGGCAAGGATGGGAAGGGTTACTTTGAGGACCGCCGCCCCGCTGCCAACTGTGACCCATACTCCGTGATGAAGGCCATCGCTCAAACATGCCTGCTAGACTCGGAAGAGGAAGAAGCCAGCTGTAAAAAGTGAGAGTTTACCTGGTGGAGTCACAGACGGCTGGAACAGTTCATTTTTACTTCTTTATAAGGATTCATTCAATCAGGATCTTCTACTAATTGGAAAAATAGACCTTATTTTATAAACAATTACTTCAGTTATAAAAATATACCTTAAAAATACAAGACTGTTTACTTTTTACAATAAAAAAATCATTGACACACAAATGTCCCTGTAGTATTTACACTGCAATGTATTATGGGTAAATAATGTAATGGGGGCAGTTTGATAGGCAGGGTGCTCTTTTCTGTTTACCAGGCAGGGCACCCTCCTTGGATAATGGTGGGGGAAATGCTGACATAACCAGAATAATCACTGCAAAATATCACATCATGTTGCTGCTGATCTGTTTCATGTTGCTGCTGATCTGTTTTTCATGTTACTGTGTTCATTCGTGCCCATCTGCTCATACAGACTCATGTTCGTGCTGCTGTTTGGAGTAATGGTTTTCTATGAAATTAGTGCTTAGTGTATTTTTAGTTGATATTTTTCTTAGTTCATATCTTAGATGTTATTACTGTTCTTCTTTTACATTTTATTGTTAGATGTAACTGGGACCCTGTGTACATAATCTCGTTTCATCACATGTACCACATGGAATGCAAATGACAATAAAGATTCTCTGACTCTGACCAGAAGTTTTGGCTGTATATCGGTAAGAAATATTAACAATGGGTTTATAATAAAACAGTATATAAGTGAGTAAATTTTTGACACTAGCACTGTGTTTAGAGTTAAATACAATTAACAGTGGTGTTACATAGATCTTACACTTATTAAGAATAAATTATAGATGATTTAGAACAACACTTGAAAAGTAGCAGTGTCATATTTAAATAACACTGAGTGTTATTTATCTCATAGAGTAAAAGTATATTAACAATAGACCTTTTACCAGTTGACATCATCACGCAAAGCTCGCCTGAAACAAGCGTTCTGATTGGACGGCAAAAAGCCCTAACCGGATGCAGGGGCTCGGGAAGGGGCCAAGGAGCTTCGTAATGATAGCGAGTTGTAATTTAGAAGCTTGTTTTCTTAAAATATTGAACAACCGCTGGTCAAAATGCCTGAACATTGTGCCGCGGACATGAGAGGAGCCACTAGGTCCTGGCTACAGATGAACCGTGCGCGCGGCGGGGCTGCCTGAACCTTCACCCAGGCAGGAGCCACTAAGTCCCGGCTACAGATGAACCGTGCGCACGGCGGGGCTGCCTGAACCTTCACCCAGGCAGGAGCCACTAAGTCCCGGCTACAGATGAACCGTGCGCGCGGCGGGGCTGCCTGAACCTTCACCCAGCCAGGAGCCACTAAGTCCTGGCTACAGATGAACCGTGCGCGCTGGAGGTGCCTGAACCTTCACCCAGCCAGGAGCCACTAAGTCCCGGCTCAAAAAATCATGCATTTACTGGTAGCTTAATGATTTTAGAAGATTCGGTTAACGGTTGGCTTATCAAACGTTTTGACATTCCACTCACCTGCTCTTCAGTGGGGCCGAAGGAAGAATCTCCTTGCATGTCGCAGGTCGAAACAGGCAGAAACCCCACACACGCAGCGGAGACCGAAGAACAACGCGGTCTCGTCGAACTAGCTAGCTGCTGCTAGCTTAGCAGCTGTCCAGTAGCATTCCGCTGCGGGAGATCGTTCTCCGCCCTGTCTGTTTCCCATATCCAAGATGTAATGTAGGAACGTAATCCACGGAGCTTGGATCATTAATGTCCATGCCAGATAAAAAACGCACACACGTTGATGCATCGTGCCGGGGTGAAATCCTGCCGGTACAAGCCGGCGGTGGTACAGGTTTCCTCCTCATCTTCCTTCTTTTAGTCGCTCTACTCGACTTTCCCAGAGGGACGTTGTAAAACGAACAAGTCTCACCTTCTTCTTTTACTCGTTGAAGTTGCCTGGAACAATTATAAACACAATAAAAGTCTTATTTCTCCACCGCGACCGTTGCCAGTAACGACAACACTCCAGTTGCGTGCCCGTGCTTCCGGTTGAGTCTCGAAAAATGCGAGTGCGCATGCGCGATGACATCAACTGGTAAAAGGTCTATTGTGAGTGTTAATCCAATTTTACTCAATAACTAAATTTAAGTACTCTAATCAGAGTAAAATCAACTCTAAAAATGTAACACTGAGAGCAATGTAACTTTAACACTGTATAGGACAGGACCATATGTAACCTGGCTCAGTGTTCAAATTGACTCAGTGTTGTTCTGACACTGCCCATTTTACTGTGTAGTTCCTATTAACATTGAAACATTTAAGGTACATTTATATGGTGAAACGCTATATATGCTAAGGTGCATTAGGACCTTTAAAATTAGGAATATTTAAGAGAACCGGTACTTAAAAAAAGAGCTTGATTCTATTTATATTATGAACTTGTATTACTATAATTTATATATAATTTTTAATTTATATATTTTTTGTTTGTTCTTTGTTGTTTTAGTGAGTCAAATTGGTTCTTCTCATCCTGTGCATTTAATTGTTCTGTTGACTTTGTGTTTATCTGCATTTGATAAATAAACACTATTTGAACTTGGATTTATTTTTTATTTTTGAGAAATAGCCCCACCCCGGTGGACTTTTCAGGAGCCGCCACTGGATAAAACACTGAACAACCTACTCAATGTATTTATATTATGGAAAGGTGAAGACAACCAAACATGCAACGCCAAATTATTTTTGCGTGTAGATGCATTTAAATTAAGATAAACATCAAAGTCTTACGTGTTTTACATTTGAATGCAAATAAAAATAACACACAGATTTATTAATACTTATTATTCTAAGCCACAGCTTCTTTACAAAGTGAGTCTGTTACATTAATGAAGCCATCTGAAGACAACAACTGATACCTCTGCACCATCTGAACTCTGCAACATTAATGCACATTTAACTTAACTGCTATGAGAAACACATGAGCAAGGTCCAAATGAGAGCCTCTTGAACCTGATAAATCCAGTAAACAATAAACATTGTTTTATTTTTTTGAAAAACAACAAACCAACCAACCAACCAAACAAACTCATGGTGCAATAACTAAAAAAAAGTAATAAATATTAAATATAGCACGTTTCAGATGCATTTAAGATCAAAATTAGACACATTTTTAGAATATAAAGGTATCTGCCTCGAATTTTGCTGGAGTAAAGAGGTGGTAAAAAACAGAGAAAGTAAAATAAAAAGGGAGTGGATTACAGTGGAGACTGACAGCAGAAAAGCCGAGTGAAAGTGGCTCTGAATATATAAAAAGCACAAAAGCTTAAAGGCCAACTGCACAATGTTTGCCACTGGGAGAGACCTGCACAGAAAGTCCTGTTTGCATATTTTCGATGACTCCGTGGAGTTTAGTATTTCATGCTCAGGTGCTTCTGCTGCTTACATATAATGTGCTGAGCATACAATGTGCCTTTTGAAGAGACCATGGCATGGGTTTTTGGGCCCAGCTCTCCAGTTTATTTCCACGTCTTTTCCATTTTTTATTAGGCTGTCAATCTAGTTCATACCAGAGCCTTATTTTTATTCTTGTTTTTGACAGTTACACAACAAACAGGAAACCCAAAACCTCACACTAGGTGTTCTGGTCTTTTCTATCACTCCTTCCCATATCGTATTTTTCCCTACTTATCAGTTTTTACATCTTCCTACTGCACATATGTGTTTGTATATGATGTGTTTACCTTCTATCTCTCCATAAACACACTTTGAGCAATGTGGTCCTTGACAGCTTCTGTAGAAAATGTAATCACTGGCTGACACTGAAAGAAATGTCAGTGGAGTGACCTCTGCCTGGAATGGATTACTGCCAGATAAGAAATCATTAAAGTGAACTGAGAGTGATTCTTTATTTGATATAAATACATAGACAACGAAAGACCGAGCAAATATTGAACGAATGTACTCATCGCCTTCTATGCCAGATTTTTAGATTGACAATATTGTGTTAAGAAAATAAGTTTTGGTCAAACCTTCAAAATTATTTTAGGTGAAATATGCAACATCACAAAATGTTGGTATTGTGAAAACTACAACCATACTAAAGTTTAGCTCATCTGTTAGCTCATCTCAATCACAAGATCTTTTGCTAACAGTCTGTTAACAATGGTGTACCACAAGGCTCAGTCTTAGGACCCATGCTCTTTACAATCTACACAAGTAATGTACAGTAGATCCGAATATTCCTGATGCATCCTTACATTTCTCTGCCAATTATACAGTTTATTGTCGAGCTAAATCAGTTGCTAAGGTGTTTCAGCTTTGGAAGACTCCAGACTCCAGCATCTGCATTCAGCATCATTCAGTAAGACTTGTTCCATCTCAAGCTGGTGCTAAATGCTGATAAAACTGAAGGGATGTTGTTTTCAAACAGGAAGTCGGTACCAGCAGTCCTTCCTTCTATCTTATTTATGAATGTTGTTCCTACTGAGTTTGCTGATTCTTACAAATACATAAGAATCTTGGTCAATGCACGTCTCTCTTTTAAGCCTCACATCAAAAAGTTGATTAAAAATTGAAATTAGGTTTCTTTTTCAGAAATAGGTCTTGTTTAACTCCGAATGGTAGGAAAGGCCTTGGAGCTACTTTCCTTCCGGCCATTGACCAAGGTGACATTATTTACATGAATGCTCCTGCAAGCACCTTGCATATGTTGGATGCTGTCTATCAAGAAAAGATTCATAACTGGTTGCAACTATCATACCCATTACTGCACCCTGTATTCATTGGTCAACTGGTCATGATTAACTTCATGCAGACACTCACACTGGTACATTTTCATCTTTAACTCACTTCTTGGTCTGCTGCCTTCATATAGCTCTTAGTTTTTATATATATCTGCATTTTCATATATCTGTATAGTTTTCTTTATTTTCTTTTTTGATACCGGTAAATACAAATGCTTATTGTCAATTACCATGTGACGTGTGCTGCTGACCACTTGACCAGTTCACCCTTGTAAAAGAGATCTCGATCTCAACGGGCTCTACCTGGTAAAATAAAGGTGATTGATTGATTGATTGATTGATCTCCACCTACATGTCATGTCACATCATGTTATGCCATGACGTCATGTCATCAATGCAGCTACAGCGTGCATTATCAAGACATTTCCTGAAGAACCCTCACCGCAGACTGAATTTGGCAAAATGGCCTTCTCTTACTCTGCTCCTTTAACCTGGAACACCTTACAAAAAATCTGAAGTAATTGTCTTTGACCCCTCTAAGGAATTTAAACAATTAAGTTCAATGCAAAAATCAATGCAAACATGTTCCCGTTTATAGTATTTTACCCCATTTCACAAAGTAGCTTGCTTTTATTTTGTTTTGTCATTACTTTCATTTAATTTTAATTTCATATGCATTTTACTGCTGTTTATTCTTGTGTGCACCTTATCTGGGGTTTTGTTTAAAACAGGTCTCTTGAAAATGAGTCCTTGACTCAATGACACTAACTTGTGTAAATAAAGATTGAATGAAAATAGACAAACAGGGTTAACTCCAACGATTATCACTGAAGTGTTAAGCAAACATTTTGTTCAATGAATAGCCCTTGTGGTATGAGTTGTGAATGACTCCCAACTGCTACCACACCAAAATTTAGATCAATGTTTGTAAAACGGTCAGAGATATTGCCATTTTTGTGGTATCCTAAAGAAGACATCTTGTCTGGGTTGTCTCCAAAACCTGTTTAGTTCTAGTTGCACATCAAGCGATAACTTTCATAAACATTTCTCTATTGGTTTATGTGCTTTTTTTTGGTAACAGACAGACACATCAATACAGACATGGACAAAAACAGTATCGCTGCTTCACCTTTGGAAGTGTGCAATAAGAAGTCAAAGTCACAAAATCTGAGCAAATGTGGGAAAAAAATATGGAAATGTTAGTTATGAAAATTCACAAAATTTGTTCAAAAATACTGTTGTAACTGTGTAATGGTAAATTATGAGATCATTTAATTTGTCTTAAAGCTAATTTTGTTTGAAGATTTGTTTTTAATGTGTCGTCAAAATTATGCAAGCCATGACTAAATAAAGCACAAATCCCAGTTCACACTCTGATTGTATTCTGCAGACGTAGGCAGACGTAGGAATGGTAGAATTATGCAAAGCCAGATGTCCCACACATAATGACTGACAAGCCCTAACAGAAGCGAAGACCGAGGGGAAAACACAGAAAAACAATTTGCAAAATTAAAGTGGGAGAACGCCCACATTCAGGGTGTTCGGCAAGTTTTGGATAGCAGTTTTTCCACGCACAATACCTACACCAAAGCTTAACTGACCATATGTCAGAACACCTGCATGGCCCAGTTATGCAGCATTTTACATGGAGGTGGTATGAAAACAGACTAGAGTCAAACTTCGGTGACGGTTAATGATTATCACGTGGGAGTTAAATGTAAGCACAGGACTTCAGCAGAGCTTTCACTTTTTTCCTAAATCTGTAATTAATTCAATTTTTTTAGAGTTAGTGCTTTAAATCACTGATTTTTCAAGTCAAATGGTTTTGCATACACATAGTCAACACTGTCTATAAACAAATGAATTTAAACTAAATCAGGGTCATCCATCCATCCATCCGTTCATTACATTATCTTTATCCATTTCTGCCTTTTTGGGTCATGGGGGTCACTGGTGGTGCCCATGTCCAGCAGTAACTGTGCGAGAGGTGGGGGACACCCTGGACAGGTTGCAATTCCATCACACACATAAACCGTGTTTCCATCCATTTTAATAGCGAAATTTGAGCTACCTCGCAAATATGTAAATACAAATTAATGCAGATCAGAAGTGTTTCCATCTGCTGGCTTGAAGCGCTTCTTCCAAGCCGCACACAGCGTCATTACGTCAGACGTCAGCGTCATTACGTCAGACGTCAGCGTCATTACGTCAGACGTCAGCACTGCGCATGTCTACAGTAAACAGGAAGTAGCAGTTGAAAACAGAACCCGGCCACACATCTCATCAAAATGGAGAGAATATTTCAGGTACGTGTTGCTATCGGGCGAGTTGTATTTATTCTGTCATGCCAACTAGTTTTAGCGATGTTACATGTTGTCCGGAGCGGAAACAGCTGATCAGTCACGTGACGTGAATTTTCGCTACGGCAGCACGAGTCGGCAAATGTGTTTCCATCTGTCATTTTGCGCAGCTGCTCATTTTCGCTGATCCCAAAAACCACCTCAAGCGAGCGTAAAAACTTTTTAGCGTAATTCAGGAAGTAACCTCGCAATTTGCCGTTTCCATTAAGCTTTTCTGCTGCGCTATTTCAAATTGCGCAGCTAGAAACCTTGATGGAAACACGGCTATAGAGACAAACAAGACAAAAAAACATTCACTCTCTCTCACAACCTATGGACAATTTAGAGTTACCAATCAGCCACTGTGGGAGGTAACTGGAGTACCCAGAGAAAACCCATGCATGCACAAACTCCACCCATAAAGGTCCTTGGCCGGGACTCAGACCATCTCATTGAGAGGCGGCAGCTCTACCAACTGCGTCACCATTGCTTTGTGATTTGTTGGTAACAGACAGGCACATGAATACAGACATGAACAAAAACAGTGCATCACCACATGATTCTGGCTCATTCATTGTAGTTATTATTTCTGCTATTCTTACTCCTTCTGTACCACTCCTGGTGCAGAAAAGATGTATTGTTCATTATATTTATAACTTTAGAATAGCCATTGGACTCAGTGTTAGCGGTGGGCTAAATAACCTATTGTTAGGGTTAGAGTTTACAACTCTAATCTCTGTGTCACCACTCCCCCATAATCATTATAAACAGAATATATTGAGAACACTTTTTTAAATGACACAAAACTGAAATCCACAAACAAAAGGCAAGTCTCAACTGAACAGAAAAGCAATTCTTGACCATAGTTTAAAGTTTAAACTATGGTCAAGAATTGCTTTTCTGTTCCCACCGAATGAATAGATACATGCAAAATGTTCAAAACCAAACTGTATATCATTCATCAGGAATTATCATTTTGAAAGTCAAGAAAATGTTTGGGTGAGATAGTAGATGTGTACTGTCTGTTATATGGTTAACACCGTGAAAGGATTTACTTAAATCTAAATCACATTATTTACTTTGACCCAACCCAACTAAATAAAAGTAGCAAATTAGCACAATTTATAGGGTCTACATGGAACAAGAAGTCCAGCTTCCTGAATTAAAATCGTCATTAAAATTCAGCTATAGTTTGACAGCATAGTTTCCACTTCACACAGCTCATCACAGCAATGTGAAGTTTTAACTGCCACTGTGACTCAGTGTTACCTCTCATTAAATTATCTCAATTGTATAACAAAGATGTGGACTGACTGCAGAGCAGCCATTTAAAGTGTAAAAATAAAGGAAGAAGGTAAGTGAAAGTGTAAATATGTGCAGGCTGGCATAATTAAATTATTACTCTACTTAAAGTGCATGAACACAAAGTGACAGCATTATCTAATACTTTGTTGTGAAAAGGTCACTTATCAATGTCAAAAATACTTTTATGTTGGTATTTCTTTTTGCAAGATGCTCCGGAGTAAACTTATTGATATCAACAGTCTCAATGATCACAAAATCACCAAAACTGAAGGTGATGATATTCCCTTCCTACTTTTCTACATAGTGCATCTTTTTGCCCCACATCAAAAACCTAATTGTTCCTGACACTTTTAGACAAGCTGATGTAGTTATGAAACTGCCAAACTGTTTCTGAAAGCCTTATTGATATGGCACCTAAGTGCTCACTGACTGAAAGAGTCTTTAAATGATGGTGACATAACATATTTTTATGAATTTGGCACATTTAAGCTGAACATTGTTTAAACAAATCATCTGTATGACATACTGTATTTTGAAGGAACTGACTTTTATGATGACTAACAACTCCACAGTGAACCCAGGTCAATAGTACCTCGGACTGATGTTACTTTCCGTCATTTGATTTCCTCTTGTTTTGGGAGTTTTTAGAGGTTTAAAACTTATCACTGTGTTCCACTGCTCTGTCCTTGAAAGTCAAATAGGATTCCTTAAAACATCAAGATAAGCAGTTTTTTTAGGAATACTCAGCAGATTTTTGTATGTGACAATATTATCGTAGATGAGGAGACTATCATCATAGCTCAAAGTCAGATTCAAGAAATTACTGTCAACCCTGTTATCCTAGCAAAACCAGTCCAGGAGCCTTTCTTGGTGGAGTTTGCATGTTCTCTCAATGCATGTGTGGATTTTTTTCTAGGTACTCCGGTTTCCTCCCACAGACCAAAAACATGCATGTTAGGCTGATTGGCAACTCTACATTGCCCCTGGGTGAGAGAGTGAATGGTTGTTTGTCCCCTGGGTGAGAGAGTGAATGGTTGTTTGTCTCATTTGTCTCTATGTGGCCCTGCAATGGACTTGTGACCTGTCCAGGGTGTCCCCCGCCCCTTGCACAGTGATTGCGGGACATGGGCACTGGTGACCCTGTGACCCAAAATGGAAGAAAAGCTCTGTTACATTCTTTCAGAGATATTGCGTTTGGAAACTTTAATTCCTCTTTTTTTCTGGATGCAAAGCTTTTTTTTGATGATCAATCCATCCATCCATCCATCCATCCATCCATCCATCCATCCATCCATCCATCTTGCCTATCTCTTGCAGTCATTGTGCGAGAGGTCATAACATAAGAACTTAACATATTTAATTCATTTCTTGGTAATTTAGCTCTGTAACTCATAACTTTCAAGGTCAAGGTGTCTTTAATGTCATTATGTGGAACATGTGGTAGACACCCGCTTTGAACGTTATCAACCATTAAATGGCCATTATCCGTTATTATCATCCCCGTACGTAGCGGTCAGACTGCCTCTCCTGTACCTCCTAGTAGGTTTAAAGGTACGTTGTCACCATTGGTAGCGATGACAGCAGGCTCCGTCTTTAGCTACGTGTTAAAGTTTATAGTAAAGGGTCTAGCGTTAGGTTTAGGGTCTTGGTTAGGTTTAGGCACAAGGGTAAGTGGGTTAGGTTTAGGGTTGGTCCTCTGGGTCAGGTGTAAGGTTAGGTTTAGGAAAACGGTTACATAAGTTGAAAAACCCAAACACTTCCGGGTTTACGGCAACACGCAGCCTACTCATAGCAATAATAATGCAATTAACGTTCTTTTTAACCTGCTAGGAGGTAGACTAGAGAGTTTCGTCGCTATATATGGGGATGATAACAACTAATAATACCCATTGAATGGACTGACAACATCCAAAGCCGCTGTGGTAGAACAAAACTGTGTACACAGGGTTTCAGTTACATCCGACAAAAATACAAATTGTAAAGAAAAACAGTAGTAAGATCTAACTAACTAAGACATTAATCTTTAGGCAAGCAAACAAACAAAAGAAAAATAACAACATTATGACGGGAGTACTGCTGGCAGTTCATAAACGACGATCTAAAAAGATTAGTTAGAAAAGAGTCCAACAAGCAGAAACCCAACAGTTAGAGATATTTCAGACAACTCCATCTGGCTTCATCGTCCACAGTTCTAAGTTTAGTTAAAATCACTGTGTCATTTCTGTGAGAGACAAGTTCATTGTTTCAGCTTTTCTCCAGGCTACTACAATCAGAGGGACTGGATGACACAGGCACATTCTTATCCCTGACAGACAAGACAAAAACTTTGCTTGAAAAGAAGTGCTTTTGTCACAAAAAGCCAGTAAAAAAGTGCATGGAAAGAGAAGGGGTGGGAGAGGAGAGGAGGTTGCCCACACAACTGGTGATACAAAGAGGTGAACATTTTAACATTCATTCATTTTAAGTAAAAATACATAACATTTAGTTCCCTTTATAATTAATTATTAACTTAAAATTTCATTAAAAAAACAATAGTTAGTTTAAATTATAAATGGCAGAGAATTAATTTTGATACATGTTTAGTGACAGAAAAGTGGAGCTGAAAATATTTTTCCTAAAATCACGCCAGAGGACGACCCATTATCGTTCTGCGATGAGCCTAAAAAAGCTGCACCAGATGGTGAAGACAGCATCTACATAACCCCACAAGGACAGTAAATATTTTGTTCACCATAATGTATGTGTTGAGGACAATGCTCAGCTGTAACCACACCCAAATTTACCACAGTATCTTTAAAGTGGACTGAACTGTAGATATTTTAGTGTTTTCTAATGCCCTCTGGCTGTGGTGGCCATCTTGAACTGGAATGGCTCCAAAAGCAAACCAGCTGCAGATGTGCATCCAAACGATGACTTCTCATAAGATTCATTGAAATCTGTCTAGTGGTACATGAGATATTTTGCTAACTGGTGAAAAGTGGTGATTCCAAATAGTTATTGGTAGAGTTTAAACTAATGTCTTGCACAGTCAGTATGTGTTGGGGGGGGAAACAACAACAACAACAACAAAAAACATTTTCAAAACAAAATTGGACTAGCTATCCTTAAAGTTCATGCTCAGTAATCCAGGTAAAAACCCAACAATGTTCAGTCAGGTCATCTGGATGGTTTATTTTTTTGCTGAGACATTTCATCCATCATCCAAAGGACTTCATCAATTCGAGGAGCCACCAAACAAGCAAAGTCCCACAAGCAGCACACTCTCATAGTGGGAGAAAAAAAAAAGGTTTGCTGGTGATAAGATGGTTTCTGAGGCCCTCCCTTTGACCCGTCAACTCCTCTGAGGCAGCTATGCCAAAGTTATTCAAAACACCAAAGTTTATGCTCAATAATTCAGGTAAAAAATCCAACAATGTTCAGTCTGGTCATCTGGACGATTTCTTTTTTTGCTGAGATATTTCATCCTTCATCCAAAGGACTTCAACAATCCAAGGAGCCACAAACAAACCAAGTCCCACAAGCACCCCCAGAAACCATCTTATCACCAGCAAACAGTTTTTTTTTTCCACTATGGGAGTGTGCTGCTTGTGGGACTCCAGTTTGTTTGTGGCTCCTCAGATTGACAAAGTCCTTTGGATGAAGTACGACATGTCTCAGAAAAAAAAAAAAGAAACCGTCTAGATGACCTGACTGAACATTGTTGAATTTTAACCTGGATTATTGAGCAGGAACTTTGACGTTTTGAACCACTTTGACTATGGCTGCCTCAGAGGAGTTGACGAGGGAGAGGGCGGGACGCAGAAACCATCTTATCACCAGCAAACTTTATTTTTTCCCACTATGAGAGTGTGCTGCTTGTGGGACTTAGTTTGTTTGGTGGCTCCTCGGACTGATGAAGTCCTTTGGATGAAGGACAAAACGTCCCAGCAAAACAAAAACACAAAAACGTCCAGATGACCTGACTGAACATCGTTGGACTAGCTATCGTTAGCCTAAAGTCCTTTGCAGCATTCAGGCAATAGGAAGTTTCACATTTTCGGTCATTTGGATATTTAAACGGAAAAGCAGCTAAAATATGTTAAATAAATCTCAGAAAACCTTGCAAATTGCAACAAACATTGTAAGGAGTAAATCATAACGTGGCTTTGAAATAAGCTGGATGTTCAGCAGGCTGATTAACGTTTTCATTTCCTGACCTACTTAATTCATGGCAAGATTTTCAACCTTTATTTGACAAGTGAGTCAGAGCAAACTAAGCTCCGGTAGAGGTAGATGTGCATTACAACTAAGCTGATACAAAAAGACACAGACGCACACAGCTTCCTATCATATTTCACCTGTTTGACATTAATTTACTTCTTCTAAACCCCATCCCACTCTCTGAAGAATGAGTCAGATGAAGAGAGACAGAGAGTGAAAGAAAAGACCAAAAAATCCTCTCTGGCTGTCCTCTGCCTTCATACGCTCAGCAGGTTCTTACCCCCTGTGTCTTTGCCACTCCGCAGAGACATGAACCGACATCAAAAGTGCTGATAAAAAAGTGCACGTTAAGCGTAGAGGCTCTCACACCCAGAAGTCAACTCCTGTGCTTTGCTGCCCTTTGCAGACATAAGCTGATCGGTTTGCAAATTGAATGGTCGTGTGGCCACAGGGATCCACACCCTCACATGCATTTTACACATGCACACATTAGGAGGAACAAAAGCCAACACAAGGAAAAGATACATGAACATATGAAACAAGCTGTGCTTCAGCCACAACTGCTCAAAGTGCACGTACACACGCAACGTCAATCATGCTGAAGATGAAAGACACTAAATTAAAAGTCTGTGCATGAGTCTGTCTCCCACTCCCCCCCAAAAAAAGCATCCCCTGCCAACCTCTTCTGCCTGCATTTCCTCATTGTGTGTCTCTTCTGTCTCTTGCACTCACCCAGTCTGTGATTTGAAATCTGAAGAGGAATAGAAAAAATAAAAAACAAAATCTGACGGCTCTTTAATAAGATGACGTTGTTACAGTCCGTATAAAGGTTCCAACATGCAATTTCACAGGTTACTGACCGAAAGTGACAACAGCTAAATGATGAATGAGCGTTCAAGAGATGTTAAAGTGCCAAAAGCTTGGTAAAGTGAGAACGCAACACGCCTCAGACGAACGTCAAGATGAGCTGAATTAACACATTTATATATTTTATCAGTTTTGATGGTATCATTACTGGCCATTTAAAAAGCACAACTACCGTATTTTTCGCCATATAAGTCACACTTTTTAGCATGAATTTGCAAATCCTGTGACTTATTCACCAAAGCAATATACTTCCCCCCCATATTTATAATCCAATTTTTGGCTGACATCTGACGATTTGATTCATTCTGACATGAAAAATATTAAACATTACGATTTGCAGCCGCTATAGGGCCCTCGAACAATACGGCAAGCAAAGGGTTGCATTAATAGGTAAACGTGGCTATTAATGAGATACTTGGCTTGCCATAAAAAGCCACTTTCGTCTGGCTCCAGAACTTCTGGAGCAAACATGAAATCAGTTGCACTTTGCTGCACCGCCCAGACGAAATGCAGCTGATGTTACCATTGACGTGCATTCATCAAGGAAAAGTTAAACTGAGACACACCTTTGCTATAATGTCGAGCAAACAAATAATTGTTTTTAAGTGTTAATCTGGTTAAATTCTTGTTAAAGTTCTCCCGCTCCCACTCCCGCTCCCGCGGCTGCCATATGGAAGCCAATCAGTTTCTGGCACAACACCGGCCCAGGTTTCCGAGCTTTCAATGGAGACGCGTAACAAAAGTTTCGGATCAGCAGTGATGCATACTAGATGTAACTTATACGGCAAAGTGACTTATGTTTTTTCCACTTTATTAGACATTTTTTGAACTGATGCGACTTTTTAATTTCAATTCAGTTCATTTATATAGTGCCAAGTCACAACAGAAGTCATCTCAGTGCACTGAACAGAAACATTTATATACAAAATACTGTAATAAATTAACAATATTTATCCGAGGAGCAGACTGCATTGAGTTTAACTCCATCACAGAACTCTCATATTGAGCAAGCATGAAGGCGACAGTGGAAAGGAAAAAAACTACCTCATGAGGAAGAAACCTTTAGCAGAACCAGGTTCAGGACAAGCGGCCATTAGCTTTGACTGGCTGTGTTTGAGAGGAATAGATATACAATGGCAGGTCAAGAATAACATATTAAGTTAGACATAGTATCAAATGAAAATTCTATTAAAAAATTCTTCCCATGGACTCACCACCTGTGGGAGGGGTCAAAGGGGTCGGGTGCAATGTGGGATGGGTAGTGGCCGAGGTCGGGGACCCTGGCAGTCTGATCCTCGGCTACAGAAGCTGGCTATTGGGACGTGGAATGTCACCTCTCTGGTTGGGAAGGAGCCTGAGCTAGTGTGTGAGGTTGAGAGGTTCCGGCTAGAAATAGTCGGACTCACCTCAATACATGGCTCTGGCTCTGGAACCAGTTTCCTTGAGAGGGGTTGGACACTCTTCCACTCTGGAGTTGCCCCTGGTGAGAGGCGCAGAGCAGGAGTGGGCATACTTGTTGCCCCCCATCTTGGTGCCTGTACGTTGGGGTTCACCCCGGTGAACGAGAGGGTAGCCTCCCTTCGCCTACGTGTGGGGGGACGGGCTCTGACTGTTGTTTGTGCCTATGCGCCAAACGGCAGCTCAGATTACCCACCCTTTTTGGAGTCCTTGGAGGGGGTATTGGAGAGTGCGCCTCCTGGGGACTCCCTTGTTCTACTGGGGGACTTCAACGCTCACGTGGGCAATGACAGTGAGACCTGGAGGGGTGTGGTTGGGAGGAACGGCCCCCCTGATCTGAACCCGAGTGGTGTTCTGTTATTGGACTTCTGTGCTCGTCATGGATTGTCCATAACGAACACCATGTTCAGGCATAAGGGTGTCCATATGTGCTCTTGGCACCAGGA